>JARPRG010000321.1:529656-569304 GCA_031001745.1 Hartigia nigra | reverse complement strand
GAACGGCATTCGAACCAGGGAAATTGCAAAGGATGAGTTACAACGAAGTTCGAGATGACGAGAGAGTCCAGCGACTCGCGGACTGGTTTGTTTTGTCGATTAGAGTCTTTTTGCTCGTGGAAACGCGGCCCGCGTCGAATCAGGACCCTCGGACCGCCGCACGTCTCCGCTTTTTGTTCGCGCAAGGATCAAGTTGTCCTCACTACGTTCACCTTAGCAACCCTCCCTCCCTCCTCCTCCTCTCCCCCTTAGCATCCTCCATCTCATTCTTCCTTCTCCTACTCCCTCTCCGTCCCTCTCTTATCCTTTTCTTCTCTTGCTTCTGTTTCTGCTTGGTCCTCGGGTCCCAATCTCAACCGCCATCGCCACCACCAAATAATCCTCTTGCCCAGCGAATTCAACTTTGCTATTTTTTATTCTCTTCTTCAACAATTCCTCCACTACCGGCCGGTTCTTTACTGCGCTTCGTCAACTCAAAAGAACCGCCATTACTGACAGATACAAACGCACACGCTTCTCTGCAATTTCTAATCAGTGAACGACGTTCGAGTAGTAAAAGCGTTTCGAAAGAAAGACTTCGAGAAATAGTTAGAGGTTTTGTGAAATTTGTCTTTTTATCAATATTCCAATGATCATACACGTTGACAAACGTAATGGAAAGTGTCTTGATCGGACTTGTGTGTCGACCAGAGCCTTTACTAATTCCACATGGCCGCCAGTATGTATAGCTTCGCCACTGAGAACACACGGAATCGGCGACACGTAAAGACCTTTCATTACAATTTCTTTTATTTGTTTTCATCGCGCTTGCCGCATGTTTGAGATATCTATTAAGTCTTCCCATCGCCGTCCTCGGCGCCCACTGTCCCCATTTACATATGCGCCGTCGGGACGCATTCTCTCACAAAATACCCAAGACGTGAATTTCCGCTGGGCTTGGACAACTCGAGGACGTATTGATACGTCATTTCTTGTTACTAGCGCGTCATTCTTTCGTAAAAACTTGAGAGGTTTGCGGATCTTATTCTTTTTCTTTTGTATTATTGATTTTTATTAAAAGTACATACATAAGTATACAGACGCTAGAAGTATACAAAAATACAATAGTATTACGTAGAGAGTTTTCAGAGGCAGTATGTACAACAGAATGATATATATATATATGTTCGTGTATATATATATATATATATACGTATAAAGTTGGTATCAATTTCATTTGGACATAAAGGACAAGTTAGTACAGATTAATACTAATATGTTGTTTTTCTTTGTTTCGTCCACTTCGTCTCGTTCTCGATGACTACATCGTTGGCAGTGCATCGCGAGATATTTTTCTTACAGTCAAGGGTATACTCTTAATAATGAAAAAAAAAAAAAACAAAACAAAAAAAACAATAATCCTCGTTAAAAAATCAGAGATTTCTTTCCTTCTGTGTTATGCATTGCGTAACAATTAATTACGTTATCATTAATTACGCTTACGTCTACGTATCGAGTCTTTGCTCGCTCGCCTCTCGAGAGTCTGTTCTCGCGACGTTGGTCGGCTTCGTCCCAAAATATGTAAAACGATAGAAATAAATTGTAGGAGATTGATTTTCGAGAAAAAAAAATACAAAAATGAAGGAATCCTTTTTTTTTTCATTTCTGTGAGAAATTTGATATTGCAACGAAGCCGGGCAACATGACATGGACCCGTAAGAAATAGACTAAACAAATAAACAACAACAACAATAATAATTAAGGCCCCGTTTTTTTTTTCTTGTATCGGTATTGCGCCATGATTTCTCTCATTGTCGCAACGCCCTTCTTATCAGTTACGTGAGACACTTGTTTTTTGTTTTTTCGTTTTTACTTTTCCGAAGTTCTTTTATTTTAACGCTCAACTCTTCGAGCTGTAAAGATTCTTCATCTTTGACGTTTCGAGGACAGTTATCAGAGATAAATGAAAAAACATATTTATATAGTATAGAGGTATAGAGGTACAAAGGGTAGGGAGGAAGGAGGTAGCTTGGCACCTCGGAAAACTTTCTCATTGGTTACATTTTGGCACGAGATTAATTTCGGGATCGTTCGATCGTTCGTTTACTTGTTATAGCAAAAAAAAACAGTAAAACGAAGAATTCGAATTTTTCGGAAAATTACAAATCCTTTTATTGGAAGGACTTTTGGATACTCAAGACGTTTGTCGAATGAAGTAAAAGGAAGAGAAACTTGTATATATATATATATATGTATAGATGTATATGATTATAAATAAATAATATTAATCCGCTTAGATTAATTTATCCGTTCCTGGTGTCTGAATACCAGTAGAGAATTTTTCTCGTAGGCGACACCCCGAAGCATGACGGTTCGTTAAAAAAAAATCTTTGGATCTTTCGCGAACCGTCATACTCGATCTAATCAATTTGATATAAATGTCGATACGTCTATAAATCTATTATGATTTTCTTGATTTAAGTATTATTTGGCAACAACGAATTTTCGTAGTATTGGGAAACTGCGTTCGCACTGCCAGCACCTTCCAGCGGCTTCCAGCGCCCTGGTTCCGGTTCCGGTTACCGTTCCCTTTTTAGCATCTGATGGACACGCACCTAAAGAGAATCAAAATTCGATTCTCTATCGCTGGCCTAGAATAGAACAAAAAATTGTATTTTCAATTTTCAAAACTCATTCTAATTTTTCACTCACTCTGTCTGGATTGTATAAAGGCGGATGCTGGGCCGGAAGTCTCAAAGTGCTACCAAGATCCCTTTCAGCCATTGTATGTCCGTCACTAGCATTGTCCCTGGTATCTCTACTGTCTCGAGTATCCCTAACATCTCTCACATCCTTCATACTACTCCTGCGATTGGCTGCCATCTTTGTAGGAGGCTGTATCGTTGTTTCGCCACAAGATCTGGCCAAGGTCGAGCCAGCTTCTCCAAGATCAAGACGAAGTAGCTTCGTCGGTGCTTGAATAGTGGTTTCGCCACATGATCTAGCCAATGTTGATCCATGATCTAAGGGTAGATCAGAAGTCCGTAGGATCTTGGTGGCTGGTTCTACTGTTGTCTCACCACAAGATCTAGCCAGGGTTGATTCCGCGTCAAGAGTTCTAGTTACCGTTGCTGAAACCTATAATCAGTATGAAGTCAGTCAATGTTTAGGTTATCATTTCCCTGAAAAAAAAAATCTTTTGAATTAATATTATTATTACCTGGAATCCCGCACTCACTAAGGCACCACCAGGCGCCACTGGAGCTCGTACAATCTGAAGTTCTGCTTCCTTGTAATCCTTGTTGCTGGTTATACTGACTTTTCGATTTCCCGGATGCGGTCCACCTTCCAGGTAGCTGATAAATTTGTGTTCATCCGCTGCGAAGGTGCTCATCACTGGTTTATAATTTTGTGGCGATTGTGGCGCCGAGCGATACTTTGCGCGTGGGATCATCACAGTCAGAGAACGATCGCGCTGATCGTCATTCATGGGGACTGCTAAGATACAAAATAGAAATAAGAGATCGTTCACAGGTTTTCTGGAATTTACCATATGCGTTCAACGGGATGAACTTACCTGGAACTGGAGCTGCTGGTTTTCTGGGAGGATGTCGTGGTTTCGCGCTGATCTTTCTAATTGGTTTCTTTGTAGGTGGTGCTGGTGCTACCATCTGAGGTGGAGGAGGTAAGACATGCGGCACGTGATGTGGAATCGCTAAATCCGTTACACTACCCTCGCTACTCGTATCGCCACCAGGTCCTGGGATCATCGCACGTCTGTCACTGGACTTGATCTTTCCTCCAGGTTTACGGAAGCAAGCCAGACCCACGCAAACGGCCAGAAGACCCAGAAGAATTGCCCCAGTAGTTACCAGAGCTATCAGTAGAACTAATGAAAAAAAAAAAAAAACGAATTTTAATTTAAACCATTCTTAAACCTCATTCAGCGGACGACCTTTGTTTATGATTCTTACCTTTCAAATTAACTTGACAACGTTGTCCACTATGCCATGGGAAGCATTCGCAAACCTGCTGGCCGTTTGTGTTCGTCACGCAATGGCCCTTGTTGTTGCATGCATGACATCCCAGAGGAGCCTGAGAACAGACTCTTCCAGGATAAGCAGGATTCTCAGAAAGATCAGCCCATCCTTCGCGACAGGAACACTGATAGGATCCTCGCAGATTGAAACATACTGCATTGCGTGAACAATCATGGTGAGGTCCACCCTCTTTGATCGCACACTCATCAAAGTCCCTAGCATCGATCTAGAAAAAATAAAAATAATCTCATCGTTCATAGAAACCGTCTGGTAATACTTTTTTTTTGGTTTTCCAACTTACCATGTCCAAATTTTTGGCCGCGTAGACTTCAGTTCCACCTAGACTGTAGTTGCTGCCTATCAAGTACTTCCGGAGAACGTTTTTCAGCCTGGTCTCATTGGCATTGTCACTCAATTGAACGTGAAACTCGACGGCAGTTGGATTAGCATTAAATCCAGCGATATTTAGACCTCTGTATATATCTCTGAGGTCGCTCTGCATCAGAGTCCTGTCTAGAGCCTCTTTAGTGGGCCCAGCTACGCGTCTGTACACTTCTGAACTCGAATCATTCAACGCAGACTGATAGACCACAGGATCCCGACCTATGCGATCTAGACCAACTCGAACGGTGTACGTATAGGTTGCTGAAAGAGGAAATAGCACATCAGCACCTCAATCAAGATCAGGCACGTTGAAGTAAGATGTTCGGATTGACTTACGTTTGCAAGGACGATCTGGAAACATCCTAGCGAATCCTGGACGACAGACGCACCTCATTTCAGCTCCGACCTCAAGGCAGATTTCCGCTCTGGAGGTTCGACACTCTGGAACGCATTGATTGGCCACAGGTTGCAAAGGAATTACAGGAGCCCCAAGTATTCCTCCTGCCAGGACACGATGGATCTCGTTTCCTGTTGGATCTTGTTCATCCCTAGACACTTCTTCCTCTCCATACTCAGCTTCCACCTGGAGAAAACATTAGTTAACATTTACTCTTGCAAATCCTTGTCATTGAAAAAAGAAACAAAAAAATGTTTATACCTCTTCAGCACCAGGTTCTGGTGGATTTTGATCACTCATTACCACAAAAATAGAATCGTTATCAACTACGTTCTCATAAGAGGAAGGAATCCTGGTGAACGGCTGGAGAACCGTTGACGTCACTGTAGCCACAACGCTGGTAGGTCTTAGCAGAGTCTCTGTCACTGTCTCCACTATGGTAGAAGTTATCGTATGAGTCAGTAACAACGTTCTGGTTGTCGGTGGTGATCCCAAGACTGATGTCTCTGTTCTTGTTACTGTCAAAGTCTTGTACCTTGTTACCTGAATAACATCACATAACACAGGTACAATAACTGTTTGAACAATGTCATCACTATATATATACCTCTTTAGGCTTCATTTCCATAGTTGCTGTCGAGCCATCCTTGATAACTTCATGAATGATAGTTCCCACGATGTCTTTGGCAACCTTAATCAGAGTGTCATTGACGTTTGGATGATCCTTCTTCGGTACCAAAGTGTTCGTTACTCTTCTTACGGAACTGTCAATTCGCGTCACAATGCTGGGATCATCACGATCATTATTTTTAGTGATGTTTCTCAAAGAATTCGTCATCTGTACTCTCTGGATATTCATCAGTTCCTCCTTATCTATCCTGGTCGACTGATGCCTCTTATTCTGATCTGTACCCACGATATAAGTTAATGACTCGGTAGGCTCTACACGACTTGGTGCAATATTTTCCTTGCTAGCTTCCAAAACTACTGGGAGATCAGGTCGCTTGGTTGGTTTATTCAAAATCTCAGCAGTGGCTGATCTTGTTGGTTGGATCATTGCCGGAGTAGTCGAGGATCTACTTGGTTCGATCTGATCAATTAGAGGTGGTCGTAATTTCGTTGGCATTATCAGATTGGTCGTTAGAATGGCTGTAGGCTGAACTGACACTCTGGAAACTGGTCTGTTCTCAAACGGTTTTACCGTATAGATGCTAACGTGTTCGGTCATTCTGGTTTCAACTGGTCTCAAAATTTCTGGTACGTCAACGACTACTGGAAGATCGACGGTTCCATGAATTATAGGAATCTTGGATTCCATGTCTTGGATAACAGGAATATGCGACGTTGCGACAGCAGTTGCTATTTGAATTGAACCAGAAACAGCAACTGCTGGTCTGACAGTTGCAATTTCCAAAGGACGTGAAGTCTCCAAAATAGGAGGAGGTGGTACCATATCCTCTGATAAAAGCTCAACCAGGAATGGTCTGGCTATAGTTGGTTGTGGACTTGGTGGTACCATGCTGACACCTGGAGGTGGAGGTGGAGGAGTGCCGATACCGTTCGAATCCTCCTGAGAATTATACTTTGGAGGTGGTCTCAATCCGGATTCGTTTTCTTCAACGAATGGGAAGCCATCGTCGATGGGTCTGTTGGTTGTGGTTATGGCTACTGGAGGAGGAGAGAGTCCCAAAACGTCAGAAGGTAGAGGAGGTGGTTTTAGACCTTCTTCCGCTGCTCCACTTTTGTGTTGATCGTTCAAATTGATCTTAGGTCTCAATGGCGGAGGCATCATATCCTGCGAAGGTACTTTGGTCTGATGAATCTTCATGCTAGATTCCTTTTCAAGATCCTCACCAGGATACGTTTGAGACGTCTCCTCCTCATCTTCAGTGAGATCATCCTCGTCATCAGATGTTGCAAAATTGGTCTGATAAGCAGTTTCTAACGTTTCTTCATTTTGTTTATTGTTTTGTGTATTTTTATTGAACAACATACTAGGTGGTCTCTCAGTTTGTGTTTTACTGTCCTCTTCATTACCAGTTGCTTCAACTGGTAGAGAGAATTGAATATTCGGTCGGCCATTGTTATCCGTCTTGGTAGAACCAGAAGAGATGGTTATTGGAATCGGAAGTTGAGGTCTTGGCTTTGTTAGGATGTGAGGATACTCTGGATGAACTTGAGTTCCCTGATCGATACGAGGCGGGAATCGATTTGCTTCTTCGGGTTTTGAAATCTTATCAGACTGTGATAATGATCCATGATTGGAATGCAATATCGTTTGATTTCTCGAATGATCACGATTCTTGGTATCATAAGATTGACTCTCATGTTCCAAACTGAAATCAGGTCCAGGCCTTACTTCTACGTGTCCAGGTCGGTTCACAGATAGATCAGGACCTCCAGCCACGTGAACTGGTCTTATATCAAACTTATTCGGAGGTTTTGTGATTATTTCAGGTCTCGGGTAAACAATGGGTTTCGAATCAGGTCTATTCTGAGGTCTGGAATAAGGTCTGCCAGGCCTTTCAGATTCAGGGCCAAATTGTGAAATTTGTGCAGGTGGTTTAAGATCCATGGTGTCATCCCTCTTGTATGGTTTTTGCGTAGAAAGATGTCCCATCTGATTATTCTGATGAACCACCGGTGGTTTCTGTCCTGCGTAATATCCAAATGGAACGCCCTGTACTATTTCATAATCAGGTCTGGAGACTTTCTGATTGTATCCATAAGGTCTGACTATATCACTATAGCCATTGTAAACTCCAAATGGTTTATCCTGAATAATTGGTGTCTCGTATGGTCTGATAGTATAATAATCATGCGTAAACGGAACTCCTTGTATCACCGAGCCTTCCCCATGCTGATGTCCAAACTGTCCGCCTTGGTTCAGGTCACCTGGATTCTGATCCTTCTGACCATACGTAATACCTTGCTCTATGTCTAAAGGTTTACCAACTACCGTATTGACTGAACCAACTGTATCATAAGGATTCTTCGTTTGTACAGTAACATTATTATTAGACTGATTGAATTCGCCATTAGTGATTATATCATCCTTATCATCTTTGTCTATCTGATCCTTGTTTTTATTATCCTGATCGTGCGGACGCTCGTGAACCTTGACGTTCTCGGAACTACTAATTTCAGAATCCTGTAAGGTCTTTTCAGTCTGCGTGTTGATCTGCCATACAGCATGATCTTTTTCAGGCTGCTGCAGTATCTCTCCAAAGCTTTGAACTTCCGGTTTTATTGTTGATACTTGAGGATAATATTGAGCATCTTCAGGTTTCACTTTAGGATCAGATGAAGGGTTGTGATACTCAACAGCTCCAGTTGGTACGTATTCCACTGATGATTCCTCCTGAGATATTGAAATTCCTGAACCATCCAAATTAGGTCTATTATTATAGAAATGAGGAGGCCTGTCTTGAAGTTCAATCTGGGAATGATGACTGTACTGGGAAGATGATTCGTGAAGATTGACATTGATATCATGAGATGAGCCTGGTACTTGTTTCGGTGGTTCTTGCGCCTGATGATTAGATTGTGACCAATTTGGTGGCGTAAAATTGAGTTGCGGCTTTGTTGGTTGTCTGTGAGGACCAGGATACTGGGGCTTCCTTCCAGAATGACCCGCAGGTCTATCGGAATAAAGAAGGTGACTGTGAAGATTCGTATTTGTCCTGATTGGTGGTCTAGGTCTCGTAGCAGGTCTTGGACGTGATCCCAGATTTATCCTCGGCGGTTTCATGTCAGAGTTCCAATTTGAGTTTATAGGTACTTCGTTTCCGGAATCGGTTGGTTTTCCGAGGAATATATATTGATGTGGAATTTCCGTTGCTATTGGGACATCAGTTCTTCTAGGTGGTGATGGTTCGGATGGCCTTTGAGGCTTAGGATAATCTCGTCGCGGAGGTAATTGATGGGCTGAGTTCACGTGAGATAGTACAGGTGGATGCGGTGCTGACTGAGGTCTAATGTTCACAGTTTCCGGTCTGTGATGAACCAGAATTTCCGTATGCACGTGTCCTTGTCCACTGGAGGCGCCAGGACCTTCGGGTCTCTGTATCAAATGAACTTCAGGCCTTTCAGGTCTCAACAATGGTACTTCCGGTTTTGTCTGAGGTCTCGCAAAGTGACTTTGAGAATATGAAAGTGGAATAGCGTGCGGTTGATTAGCTGAACCTTTTGGAGGTAACGGTTTGAAGTTCAAAGGTGGTGATGGCGGCACCATATAATCAGCTGGATCATTCTCAGTAGACAATTGTGGTAGATCTTGAACCTGTATACAAATATTTATTTATACTTGCCGTAAGCACTATTTTTCATATGTATAATTAGTATTTCATAGAATTCCTACCTTCTCAATGCCAACAAATCCTGGACTCACTTCAGGTTCAGGATAAGGTGACGGATCATCAAAGTACTGTCCTGTAATATGAGGCTCACTGGTGTCACCAAAGATCAAAGCCTGAGTACCACCTTGCGGAATGACCACATTGGCTATTTGACTTGGTTGAATATTCACTAATAATGGCTGACCAGTTGGTCTATCGATAACATGAGGTACTTGATGAATTATTGGTTCTGGCAGTTTAGGTTTTGATTCTGAATTCTCCATGACAACAGTAGTATCAGGAAGCAATGGATCCTTCTGGGCCCATGGTGGACGTTTCCGATCTTGTAATACTCCAGATTTTGGCCAATGATCAGACAGCACGTCATCAAGTCTCGAAGGACCATTTGCCTCATTCTCTCGCCAATTCTGCGGCAGATTTAAAGGATCCTTGGCGCTCCAAGGACGACGGTATTTCTCAGGACTCCAATTGGGCTCATTGGTGTTTACGTTGGGATTCGCATATTGCTCCACGTTTGGTCTGCTAGGTGGTTTCAATAAAGGATCATTCTGCATGATATCATGCTTCGATCCTGTTCTTTTTGATTGATTGGATTGGATCAGATGTAGTTTTTGTGGAGATTTAGGTACCAACTGCATCTTAGAATTGGATGAGACTGATGGTGCAGCTGGAACTTTTAAATGTTCCTCGTAAACCTGATGAGCCGGGAGAATTTGAATTTGAGGCCCATTGGGTCCCTGAATTGTCTGTTGGGCCTGAGAATCTTCATGATCATGTATGACTTCATGTACAGGGTGTACAGGAATATTTGGAACTGGCAACGGAGGTGGTTTCATGCCAATGTTCTCTTCACCCTTTAAGAATGTATGTGGCGGCCTCGGCGCCATTTTTCCTGGTTTTCCAATTATGACGTCACTATTCGCAGTTATCACCTCACCTGGAGAAATTGGAATTCCATCAGCCAGACTAGCCGCTACCTTATGTCGTGTTTCCGGCAAATAGTTGTGATTTAGATTGGCTAAATGGGTACCTAAATCCACAATCGATTAAATAAAAAAAACAGTTCAATTAATTTCTTAAAACAACTAAGATTTATATTTACCAATATTTTGACTTTCGGCCGTGTCAATATCTCCATCAGCAAATTCAGCAACAGGAATATAAATTGGCGATCTCTGTGTCGTAACTTCCTGTGATTCGTCGGAGGCAATGCTGTCGTTTCTACGCGTAGAAGAAGTCTTTCCTTGCAAGAGACCCGCCATTGCTGTGATCACTGGCCCAAGAACGGATAAACCATTGATCCCCAATGATCCAAGGCTCAAGAGATTGCTCACTTGAAGATCACTATTACTTTGTGAATTCGACGGCTTCTTCACTGGATTCGAATCATCTGTCTCCTTATTAATATTATTATCCCCCTGATTCAATAAATCAAAAATGAAATTCAAAAATTTCTTAAAAAACCTACTAACACCAAAATAAAATGTTCTTCACCCATCATACCTGATTGGTCAAATTAGTCTGTACGTTTTGTACGTTAGTGCCATTCGTAAGGACTGGTGTTTTATCTGTGGAATTGGCAGCAGTAGCTTCCGGTTTCTTATTGACTTTTTCAGGTTCTACGTTAAGAGAAGCCTCGTGACCTTTCGTCGGGGTTGTTGGGTCAATCTGATCCTCCTCATCAAAGAAAATGATGGTCGATCCAGTGACAACATTATTCACAGTGTCCGAGTGATGAGCAGTTGTCATCAGTGCATTCATATATCCAGGATCCAATAAATTTGGAGCTATTGACTCGGTAACCACATTTTCTACTATATGTGACCTGGACCTCACTGTCGTCAATGTGTCACCATCAGGACCAGCCTGCAAATGGACAAAGTCATACTTCCAATACTCAAACGAACGTCTACTGGATCCGTTACCTGAAGTAAGGTCGTGAAGTAGGTGAAGGTCGTTAAATAAGTCTTTGTCGCAAAAATTTGAATCGGTTCGGGAGTCGCAATCACCGGGACGTTCTTCGACGTACTCTTCAGCGATGGCAACTTTTCTGTGACATTGACAAAGGACACCGGAAATTGAGTATGTAAAATTATCCAAAAATATACTATAATAGATATAAGTAATCAAGTAGGTCTTCAGCAGGTAGTCAATCGATAATACCTTCGATGTTGTCCAAAGCTGTCAACGTCATCGCGACTTTCGTCTCTTTTGGCGGCGGAGCAGACTCGGTTATTATCAACTAAAATTATTTTTCAAAAAATCCTCAAAACAATGACAAAATTTCTATCAAACAAATAAAAAAATGTATAATATTCTTTTTCTTGTACCTGAGTAAAAATGTCGTTGGTGGATTTAATCTTGGTCTTGCCATCCTCCATGAAAGTCTTTTCCAATGTTCTCGTACTTAGATAAGTATTAGTTTCCGGTCTTGGAACTTCCGAAGGTTCCAGAATCATATCCAAATAATGTTGCGGTGCAGTCATGGTATTGGCTATTACCCTGACGCTGCTTTCCAAAGCGTTATCAACGTCTGGATAATCGGTATTCAAGGTCAAGTAAGTATAGGTCGTTTTAAATACTTCAGTCCGTAAAGTAGGAGATCCTTCCAGTGTTACGCCAACCGTCTCGGAGACAGGTTTCCTGTGACGTTCCTCGATAGCAGTGTTGGCAACCACCTAAAAGAAAAAATCAACTGTCAATCTACCGATCGACTGGGACGATCGTTCGATCAGCTGGATCCAAGATCCTTACCTGTTGATCTGTGGATACGAACGTCTTGCCGTCCTTGGTAATCGTATTCAGATACGTAAAGACCATAGTGCACGTCTTGGTAACGAATTCGTGTGGATTGTCTTGTGGGAGGAGCATCATCACAGCATCCGATAACGTAAGAGTCGGTTGTGGATTTGAATTTTCCCACCTTAATGCCGGCGTTGGTCCAGCCACTATCACCTCTACCCCATTGGACATAATGCGTGTCGCTAGATTGAACCTTCGACCTTCGTCCTCTTCCTCCGCCGTGTTAACCTCTGACATCGTCAATTGCAATTGATCATTCCATTCGGCAATATTTTATACAGTAAAGCAAATCCTATTTCAATTGTTTTTATGCTGGATGCATAGCAAGAAGATACGGTCAAATAAATATGCGATAGTCACAGTAGAAGTGGTACTGAGTAGTCAGACGCAGTATGGCGCCTGCGTAACGTTTACCTTCGTACGCAGGTGCGTATACGGTCTTACTGTTTTTATATACACAAGAAGTTTGATCTTTACATTATATACATATAGAGAATCGTACATAGAGTATAGATACATATTTATAACAGTAGAATATATCGTATGATAGATCGATATCAGTAGCCAATTGGAAAAGAATTTGGAAGAATTTTATTGTACAGCGTTGTCCGTTGAGGAAACATTTTTTTTTTTTTTTCTTTTTTTTTCGGGAAGATGTTAAATTATCACCATGGGATATAATAGATGGGCGTTGAAGCTTATTGGAAATTTAGAACATTACGAAACCAGTATAGGTTACAATCAGACTTTGAAACCATAAGAATTTAGGTGTCAGCCAATCAACCAGGATCCCTCGGGATTTTTTGGTGTGAGTGTCATATGTGTCTGTATGTATCTTGTAGTGTATATAATATTTATCGCTTTTTTTTTAATTACCAATCTCTTATCATTATAGGTATGTATATATATATATATATATATATATATATATGGCATATTTGACTATTCATCTATATATAGTAATAGTGTTTACGTGTGTATGGGATTTCTTTGGATACTCACCAATAGCGGGTTCTGGATTATACACAGGTGATACGGTATTTGGTGATGGTTCCATTGTGGGTGTTATTGTTATCGTCACTGGCACCGTCAACGTCAATGTCGTCACTCTTGGTTTCACTTTCGTCGATGACGTCACCTCTGTCATCAGTCCGTTCAATTTCGTCACCACGTACGTGTAAGTTCGTAATCTCGTTGACGTCACTATTGTCTCGCTGTAGTATACGCGCGTACTGAGTTCGGGAGTGGCGTCAAGTGAATTTTGGGAATTTGATAAAAATCTAGTTTCCTCGATTGGTTTTGACGGGAGAATTTTTGGAAAATCGGGACGGGAGAGAGAGAGATAAAGATCGTCGGATAAACCAGCCTCTATGTCTTCCGGTGTCGGTGACGTGTACGTTATTGTGAATTGAGGGGTTGGTTCGATCTTTTTTGATGTCCGTATTTCCGGTTTTTCGGATTTTATATTTAATGGCGATTCAAGAGGAATGACTGTCGGTATTTCAAGTGATTCCAGAATCGGGGTTGTTGTCTCCGCTAAATTTAATGGAATGACTGTGGGATCGATCGTACGCTTGGGAATCAAAACGGAAGCATTTTTTAAATCGATTGTGGAAATTCCGAAAGAAATTTTCGATGAAACTGAATTTTCATCAAATACTTTACCAATTAGTGGTTTTTTCAGAATTTCGGAATTTTCTATAGGCAACTCTAATTCTATTGGTTTTACTGTTAATTCTTCCTCTGGATTTTCGGTAGTCGTAGTCATTGTGTTATCAGTAACCACATTGGACTCAGTGGTAGTGGTATCGGTAGGAGTAGTAGTAGTAATATTTTCAACAGATTCAATAGATTCGATAGAACCATCAGAATCCTTAATTTCATCATCATCATCATCATCATCATTATCAGAATCATTTTTCTGGAAAATTTCTGTAGTTGTGATCATCGGAATAGTTTCCTTTTCCGGAACAGTCGTTGAATTGAAATCCTCAGTGACATTGAATATCACAGGACTCGAAACGGTCGTCGAAAAGTCATCATAATCCTTGGTGACATTTTCGGTCGTCAATGTCACATTTAAAAGACGTTCGGTCGTACTAATAACATCGGTATCAGATTTAATATTTTCATCGGACGCCATCTTGTTCTTATCATCCTTAACAGAATCATCTATTAATTTTGTCAGATCAATAGAAATATTCATTTCCTTCGGATGTTCCATATTTTCGACAGGATCTTCTTCGTGGTCAAGGTATTCGTCATCGTATACCTCCCCGTCGTCATTAGAAGGCGGGAAAAAGAAGTTATCGGTAATGATAACCGGATCATTGTTCAAGCTCGTTACTTCCGGCAAAGCCAATTCGAATTTTGAAGGTTCTTCCGAATCCTCAAGAGTCTCTTCCGGTTTGTTATCAATGCTATTAGGCGTATCTTCAAGATTAGGAGTGGAAATTGAGTCATCGTTATTTTTCTCTTCGTCAGCGTTATCCTCCAAGTCATATTCGTCAGAATCATTGTTATCATTATCGAATGACGGTGAACTAAAGAAACCAGTGGTAATGATTTCCAAAGTCGGTGTCGGCTGTACAATTGGTCTAACGTTAATTAATTTCTTTCTAGTAACTCTTCCCTTGTTTGGAATTTCCTGAACGGACGTAGGTCGTATCTTTCGTCTACGAGTGACAGTCACCTTGTGACGTACATTGGCAGCAGTAGGCGCATTTAACAATCCTGATAATTCGTCACTGCTAATTGAACCTACGGGTTCTCGAGACCTGACTCGCGTCACGACCAATCTTCTCGGTGTATGTTGCGAAATCTCTTGCAATTTGACTGGCAAATTTTTCGTGTATGGCACCAAGGGTCTACGTCTGACTACAGTAAGCTTATGTTGCTTTCCATTGCGACCGCGAACCACGGGAACTCGAATGCGAATGCGTTTTCGAGAATTTTCCTCAGGTCGACCTTGATCTTTTTCGTAATGACTTCCCGGAGCATCGTTCGAATTCAGTGTGGGTCGATAACTCGCATTTATCTCGCTGCCGGACTGGACGTCCTGAGCTTCACCTGAAAAGGTGATCCTCGTGTGGATACATGTAGGCATCTTACGCATTGCGTAAGAATCGTGCAGTCATTTTTCAAAAAAAAAACAAAAAAAAAACAAATCTCCACGACCAAGCATGTGCGATGGGATAAGTAAGCATTTTTGTTTAATTTTAATGTTTTGGTTTACTATATATTTTGAGACTCATTCCTTAGATTATTCCTTATTCGAAAATCCGACCACTTCCTGGTTAAAACGGTTGTTAAGGCATCGATTGCTCTTGAGCCATTCTTCTCTTGGTGGGTTTTAGTAGAGTTATTTTCCTTCTATCTTTACGATTAAGGCCATTCACTTATTGTTGTTGTTGCTGTTTTGTTTGTTGTGTTGTCAGAATTCTGTGTCAGAGCGATTCGCCGTTTGTCGTGTGGGCGCGCGTGCGGCGGCTTTCAGTTAGTACGGGGACACGTGGGACTATGCGTGAAAGGGGAAAGTTCTAAAGAGAGCAAATAGAAAAGGCAATAGAGAGATAAATTGAAAGAGTAAACGTATATTTATATATCGATAGGCATAGATATAGAGAAAAGAAAGAAAGAAAGAAAGAATGAAAGAGAAAGAATGACTGGAAAGAAGTGGAACGAGGAAAAGACAGTTCAATGATGCAAATGGAGTTTGACGGGTCGACGGATCGAATACGAGAAAATAAGAGTCACGAAATGTGAAAATTTCATAAGAAATTACGAAAGCCAAAATTCTGTCCACGAAATTTCAATTATTCGATAAAAACTCTCGAGACTAAAGTATCTCTGACTATATTACATTTTGAGTCTGGAAAGTTCGACCGATAATAGAAACGTAGAGTTCGTGAATCTTCGTGAATTCTCGTGACCCGTCCTTCCATCCATCCAGAGGATCCTGGAAATAGGAATTTTAGGATGGGACGTATCACCATCGGCTTCATGGATATGGATGAGAGGGAAATAAGCCGATCGACTAATTATTAGAGACTATATAATGAAGGACTTAGGGCTGCAAAGATCTGCATATAAGGTTAGGTTAGGTATAGATAGAGGGGGAAATGTGCCGTCCGACGTCGCCCACTACGCTCTCGAGACTCTGAGTCGGCGCGTGTGCGTTTATCGGATCCTCGCTTCCTGCCAGAATGCCAATAGCTTCCGGCGCAGCATGTAAAGATGGCGGTATCGACGCCATCATCTCGACATCGGCTTCCCTTCTTCTCCTCGAGGCCGTCGCATCCTCCCCGATCTGCACTGTACTCAAGACAGTACTGAACTCTCCCGGTCTGCGACCGGAAACGTAGAGCGTCACGACGCTGGGTTCGGTCGGCGCGCCGTTCTTTTTATTATTATTATTCCTATTGCTCTTCCGTGGCTTTGATCTCGATGGCTTCTCTTGCTCCTCCTCGAAGTCCTCGTAATTGTCTGTCTTGTAATCAGCGTCCACTGGTTGATATCTCCTCTCGACCTCACCAGGTAGCGTGTTGCTCTGAGTAAGCAAGGGCGCCGCCGCGAACAACCGATCCAGAGGATTCGGTTGTTGCTGCTGTGGTTGTTGCAGCAACAGCAGCAGAGAATTCAGATTGGCCGCACCTGGTAGAACAGGAGTGGGCGTGACCACGACTGTATCCGTGATGAATTCAGTGGCTGTCACGACGTCCGTCAACGAGTCGATCAATGTCGTCAGGATCTCCTTGCCCCTGAAGGTCAAAGGGATCACTGTCTTCTGCTCTTTTGTGATGGTGGTTACGTATGTCGTTGTACGCGTGTTAAATTGTGTTGTCGGTGTACCCTGGGGCTGTAAACCACCCAGCAATGGATTCTGCTGACCCAGCTGGCCCAGCAATAATTGGGACAGCAAGATGTTCGCCAATGGCGACTGTGCACTTGGTAATGATGGTGGCAAGGTGGACACTACGTTCTCGACTGAATAAATAGTTGATGGCACTATGACGGACTGGGACGCTCTGCGACCGCCTAGAGTAGTTAATGTATGAGAGACGCGCGTGGTTGGTTTGTCGTGAAGTAAGAAGCGTGTTACCTCAGTTTGACCTTGAGGATTGATACCAGTGAGTTCGCTGACTATCACTACGAGAGGATGACCGTCTCCACCGACTACTGTGCTATATTGATCTGGACCAAGTACTTCGGTACTAGGTTGGGCTGTGATGATGTTCCTTTGTTCGGTTATACCATTGTTCACTACCGGTATCGTAACTTCAGTAGGTATATAATGCGTCACGGTAATGGTGCCATCGAAATCTGGTTCTACGAATGGAGACTCTCTGATGTCCTCGTTGGATCCTCTTACTCGCTGAGATGGTATCCTTCTGTTACTGTTTCTACTTGATGATCTTGATGAGGATCGTGATGCTGGAAGTCTCCTAGAGTTTGAAGGTGTCTCCGTCTGAGATCTTGAGGAACTACTCCTTAATCTAGGTGGTCTTGGTCTACCGGAATTTTCTGTTCTACTGGATGATTTACTTCGTGTTCCTGAAGAGCTTGGTCTTTTGTAACCTGATCTGGTAGAGCTGGAACTGTCCTTCTCTCGCAGGGTAAACTGTCTACCGGAGCTGGAGGTCGGGGATGGTTTAACCCTTGGAGAAGAGCTTCTGGTTCCTGAAGACTTCGACCTGATTCTGGTCTTCGGTTGCTGACTGCTAACATTAATTTCACTATTTTCTGCAGACTTATCTTGACTGCTGGACTTGCTATTACTTGAGGATTTCGGCAAATTAGCATTCGATCTGGATGAGCTCAAAGACCTTCCTCTAGTAGTGTACCTAGACGTCAGCTTGGAAACTGGCTTGCTGGTCTCTTCGTTGTTAGTAACGACATCTTTATCTATCTTTTCTTCCGCCTTAGCTGGTGCTTGACTTGGTCTGCGAAATCGACTAGTGTATGACCTTAGCTGAGTTGCTTGACGACGTACTCTTCTAGCTCTTCCAAATCCTGCAAATGGTCTAATCTGGACCACTGGATTTAGAGACTTGTCAGACCTACGATTAACATTATCGTTAACGGATGCTGTATCCTCGTGCTCTGATCCTTCGTAATCATTATCCACAATCTCATCAACAGCCTCATCCTCGAAATTCTCTTCATCTTCTCCATCGAAATCTTCTTCATTTTCTACAGGCTCTTCAGTGGGCTCAAGCTTCCTGTTCAATAATCCTCTAGGTGGAAACAGTCCATTGGCACCCTGCCGTGGTCTCGTGGTGATAGGTACATTAGGTCTATTTCCTGGTCTGGTAAAAGATCTATTAGGCACGGTCGCTGAATTCTGTTTGGAAAGATTGCCCAATCTTCTAGGAGTAGTAGTAATTGTTCTTGGAGTAGTGGTCAGTCTAGATTGAGTATTTCCTCCCAAATTGAGTGGTCTTCTGAACCTCAGAAGAGGATTAGTAGACCTCCTAGAAGATTCAGTGGTACTTTGAAGTGGAGCAGTGACAGTTTCTCCATCCTCGTCATCAAGATACGGAGTCTCTTCGGTGATCAGAGTAGTAGTAGTGAAATCATTGGCATTATCATCCTGATCGTCGTGTCTAGCAGTCGATTGACCCCTTAGCAAAGTCGAAGATGGTCGGATTCCAGGTCTATACCTGGAGGAAGCTCCAGGATATAGTGAGCTGGATCCTCTTGGACCAGCTCTCGCAGAGGATCCTCTGATCGAACTGGGTCCTCGTCTATTTCCTGGGAATACAGAAGATGGCGAAATTCGTGATGATCCTCTACCTCGTGTGCTGCCAGCTGGGAATCCTGAATTGAGCGTAGATGTGATTGAGGACGATCCTCTTCTGCCAGAAAATCTTCTGGATCCTGCTGAAGCCAAGGTCGAAGAGTATGGACCAATTGGAGAACTGATTCTTCCTCTAGAGGAAGCAAATCTATTACCTTTACCAGCAAGAGTAGCAGTTATCGTTGGAGTTATGTCACTTCGTGTTATTGTGGTGGCACCTTGAGCACCTTTACGTTTAGGATTAAAGGTTGGTCTATTTCTGGAGGCGAAAGGTCGAATTACAGGAGTAAATGTCCTCTTTCTAGTAGAGAAGGTTAATCTAGATTTCTTTTTCGATTTCTGTCCATTCTCGTCCTCCTCGCCATCCTCGTCTTCCTCCTCGCTCTGATCAGATTCATCTTCGTCTTCCGGCATTTCCGTCGTTGGATCCTCTGATAAACTAGATTGAATAACTGCAGGCGATGGTGAAATTTCTGGAATACCAGTTGCTGGATTAGGTGGCAGCGTAGGGGTTGGAGCAATACTATGCGACGCAGTTGGCGTAACAGCCAAGAAACTGGATGTGCTCTCAATGATCTGAGCATATCGGCCATCGATATTCGTACCAATGACCTTTGACTGATAGAAGGTTGTTGTCTTGTTATCGTCCATGAATCCTTGAATCAATCTTACCAATCCTATTCTATGTCCCTGGACCGGAGTAATGGTGGCTTTCTTCTCTTCATCAATTTTGGTACTAGACGTGCTCTCAATGATTTTAGCATAAAGCCCATCAATGACAGTTCCAATTTGTTGAGTAGTAAAGTACACAGTTACTACTTCATCAGCATCTATAATGCTACCCTTATTCAAGGACAGTACTCCGGTTGGTAAGACTGGCGTGGCCAAGGACGGCAAAGTTGGGGTTTCCAGTTTCGTTGAACTTTCCACGACCTTAGCATATAGTCCATCTATGTACGTACCGTAAATGTCAGTAAAGAAATGCGTAGTGGTTCCATCGTTGACATGACTGGATCTAATGGTAGAAAGAAGACCAGTCTTAGGACCTTCATCGACCTTAGTAGGTGAAATTAGATTAGTAGCTGGTTTATCTTCTGTATTTAAAAGCTGAACTCCTGGTACAGCACCACCAATGGCTCTACCAGTCGCATGCACGCCAATGTCTTCAGGTTTAGCGACACTGGTGATAGTTTCTAATCGACTATTTAGAACAGTCTCGTTCCCGTTATAGGATGTCGTGAAATACGTGAAAGTAGTATAGAAGGTCGTAGGTTCTGGTGAAATGGCAGTAGGAATGATATTAATATCGTCCTGCGGAGTAGTTTCATCCTGAACGGTACTCACAGTTTCCTCGGTGGTAATTTTTTCCAAATCAGACGAACTCGATAAGGTCACTTCGTTATCAGCAATGACCTTATTCTCCTTAGTAACAGCGTCTTCGTCAACGATTGACGGGGTCACTGTAGCGACGTACGTCATCACTGCCCCAGGTTCAAATGTCGGAGTGGGCAGGATGCCTGGTGTGACGACATTACTCACGGTCTTTTCCCGACTGGTCGTTAAGGTATCTCCGTCCTTGTAGTAGGTCGTCCAATAAGTGAAGGTCGTGAAGTAGGTAACCGGAAGTGTACTAGTCTCAAGCGGTAATACAGCCGATGGTCGAATTGTCTCGGTGACGACGTTCGTCACGGTTTTCAATCTACTGACGACATTCGAGTCATCACCTTTGTACATGGTTGTGAAGTAGGTGAAAGTAGTGTAGCTGGTTTGGAGCAAGAGAGTCGGAGCTGGTTCCACTTCATGATTATTGGATTCGGATAGTTCCTGATCATCAGGAACGGCGTTTCCCTTATCCATAACGTCAAGAACTACACCGCCACCTGAACTAGATGAGGATATTACGTCAGTTATCATTGATCCTAGAACCTCACCGTCCAATGGTGGATTTGGCGTCACCTGAGAATAGACATTCTGATCGTCAAGTGTCTCTTCGGTTGTATGATTATCTGAAGTTGTTGGTACTTCGGTTATCAATTCAGTGGTACCCTCAGTCATCGTTGTTTCCTCTAGTTTTTCAGTGGTCTCATCGCTGGATTCCTCCTGGACCTTTTTCGCCAACTGAAGAGCTTCCTCCTGAGACTTTTGTTTCTGGATAGCTTCTAGGTACGCTAGAATTTCAGGTGGCACTGGTGGCTTGTCCGTGACTTCCGCTTTTGGTGTTGTTGGCGCTTCTGTATAATCCGGAATAGGCACTACTGCCGTTGGTTTGATACCTTCCGTTACCACGTTAGTGACGACTTCTGTTCTCGTTTCGATTTCTGTGTCGTCATCGACGAATATCGTTGTGAAGTAGGTATAAGTAGTAAAATACGTTTTGATAACTTCATTCGGAGACACCGTGGCCATTACTGGAGTAGGACTAGGTTCCAATTCTGTGATAAATTCCTTTAAATCGTCATCATGATCTTTTTCAGTGACCATGGATTCCGTGGTAGGATTTTCAACAACAGTTGTTTCCTGATCTTCAAGAGTCGTCACGGATCCTTCCGTACTATCCTGAACGGCGATTCTGTTCTCTTGACTCGTGGTCTCTTCGACTTCTCCTGGTCTATCGTAGGGGACTGAACTAGGCGAAATGTTCTCTGTTATCTTGGTTGGCGAAATGAGCACCGATTCTTCTCTATCGAAAAGACCAGCGACGTCAGCCGAGACGCCGTTAGGACCAACGGTTTGCGTGATGACGTTGGTCTCGACAACTTCACGACTGGCCACACTCGATGCACTCTCTTGGAAGAACGTCGTGAGGTAAGTATAGGTGGTGTAGAGAGTTTTGAATATCAATTCAATTTCCTCATCTTGCTTGGTCGTTTGTTCCTCTTCCGAATCTTTCGACATAATCTCAACCTTCGGAGTGCTCCAGGACTCGTCATTGAAGGTCGTGTGTGCAAGTGTTGAATGAAGACTGGATTCGATCGTAGCACTGGGCAGAATCAATTCTGTCACGTAGGACACTTCAGCAGAGACCACTTCACGGGACCTTATTGAAGTTGTCGTCTGATCATTGTCATCCGGAATGAAGAAGGTGGTAAAATAAGTGAAGGTTTTATACACCGTAGAAGGTAACACTCTTGTTGGTAGCGACGGTTGGACTGGCTTGTCCTCCGAATCAGCTGAATTAAAATGGACCCTTTTATCTTTTTCATTAGAGCCCAGATCATTCTTTCCGGATGATCCCTTGATGCTACGACCTTGAGGATCCCCTGGTAATATATCATTGGTTAATTCGTTCTCGGTCGTTGGTACCACTGGTATTGTTGGTTCAGTCGGTTCCGTATTACCAGTAGTTTTCTTTGAATTTTCCAAAATATCTTTAAGAGTCGTCAAGACGTTGTCTGTGGTGTCTTTGAACGGAGTAGTCAGTTCGTTCATCTCGGGTGTTATCTCTTCAGTCGTGGTACTCATCCTAGAAGTCGTACCAGCTGACATCTCCACAGTGACTTCTTGCTCCTGCGCATCATTTTCCGATTCGTCATGATCATCTGAGCTTGTATCGTCAGGGCTGTAAGTGACCGTAGCTTCATCAGGGAAGAAATAGACATTAGATGACGTATGAATGATCTGAGCGTAATTCGTGCCAAGATAAGTTCCATAGATGAGACTCTTGTAGTGAGTAGTGGTTCCATCGAAAGCAGTAGTCGAGTCGATAGTCTTCAAAAGTCCAGTAGGTTTTGGTGCTTCTGTTTCAAAGTCCGGTATCAGTAATAACGGTGTAGTAGATTCCTTCGTGACCTCGACTTCCGGTTCGCTCACGTGACTCGGTTGGAGATTATCAAAGTGTCCTCCATTGATAGCATCCAAAAGAGGATCTTCTGGCTTCTCAACTTGAACCGATCCTTGAGGAGTTGGTAGCTCCGTTTTCTTATGACCAATCACGACGTCCGTTGGCTTAATGTCCATAACAGCAACGCCATCGTCTGGTCTAAGTGTGGCGTCACCTTTAATGGTCGTGGCTGGTCTGCCAGGAGGTGCTGGCGCTGTGCTTGGACTAAACACAATAACCCTGTCTCCTACTGTAGTAGTGAAGTCGGCGAAACCGTGATACGTCACAGTTTCCAGAGGCTTCGTATCCGGTTTCTTGGAAACCACTTTGGGCTGAGGTTTAAAGATTTTCGGCACTCTTGGTCTAAAGCTTTTGGGTTGTTCCTCTTCGAAGGTATCCGATCCACCACTCAAATATTCCTGTTTTACCGTGTAGGTCGGTAAGTTATCGGCTGGCTTAACCTTAGCAGGTTTAAACTTATTGACCTCCTCATTGAGTTCGCGTTTGCTAAAGACGTCGTTCTCGCGTGCGAGCAGATCATCCAAACCGGAAGAAGCTTTTTCGTCGCTTTTTTTCTCATTTGAATTTTCAGTATCATCCGATTCCGTAGAGACGTTAATTCCCTCGATTTCCTTGATGGCTTTAATCCTGACATTATCGAGATCGAATTTCCAGTCACTCTGCGGCGTCCTCGATGGATAAACCACGTATGGACTTGCCGTGTCAGGACTTGGTTCTTTGTCATAGAAAACTCTACTCGAGGTAGCAAGAATTCTTGCGTACAATCTACCATTGTCCAATGTGGTACCTAACACTTGAGTAGCGTACTCGGTACTGGCGCCATCTTGGACAAAAGTCCTGGCAGTTTTGGTCAGAAGACCAACGGGCGGTACAGATTTTCCCGGACGAGCGGAAACTAGAAGTACTGTAGTGACTCCTGCTTTTTTTAATATTATTTTTTTAATTCAAAATTCAAAGGAACGATGTCGCATTGTACAACATCACAAAAAAATAATACAAGAAAACAGTGGAAAGTATTTATAAAAGGGAAAAAAAAAAACATCATGATAATAATATCAAGATATTCAATTTGGTAAGAGAAAGGTAAATAACACCAAAAAACACAGTACACGCAACATTTAACAGGTCATGCAATCCCCACGGAAACAAAAAAAAAAGAGAAAGAATGCCCAAAATAGTGTGATAAACGGAACAACGTTCGCGGTCGAACGTTGGACATTGTTGTCGTGAAGAGTTTTGTGAAACGACGAGTGAAGGAGTAGAAAATCGAACGAGTTTTCATCCGGTCAGAATTTATCAATGAGATTTCATGGAATCGATATTGATAATCGATAAACGATTGTAAAGTCGATACAGAGTTGAGTTGGGTCAAGTGTCGTATTTGACGTTCATCGAGTCCAATAATAACCAAAGTGTTTTTTGGTGGTGGTGGTGGTGGTGTTGTTAATCGGTGTTTTTTTTTTTTGTGTAGAAAGTCGTCGGAGAGACGGAGTGACGGGCGGACGTTGGAGGCAGACGGCATCCAGTTGTTGAGAAGAAGTTGAAGGCGGGGAGCAGGCGGGAGCAGTAACAGAAACAGAAAATAGACAATAGACAATCTTAGTAGACGAGCCATCTTCTTACTTACAGAGAAATGTCGAGAGACACCTGCTCTGCGTTACCCTGTACCTATTATTATTATTATTATTATTATTTCTCATAACGCTACCTCACTAAAAGATTGCTGCTCCATATTAATAAACAGCTTTCAGAGTGAAGAAGATGTTAGATATTTTATGTACAGTTCGGAATAGCCAGAATTATATTTCTTGTATGAATTTTTTTAATACGATTAACTAAAGGAAAATTGTGAAGATAAACCAAAATTTTTTGTTATTTAAATTCCAGATACTCCGAGACGATATTTTTTGAAAAAATTCGAAAAGTCACCTCGCAACAGCAAGATTAGAGTAAGAAGTGTAGAGAAAGTGGGTTTAATAAAAAAAAAAAAGTATTTTCACAAATATTTACACGGCCGCACCTCGCGTCAACACGCGCCTCGTCAATTTTTTTTTTTTGAAAACCGTACCAAAATTTTGAAACCGATATCGGCATTACGTTAAGATACATAAGAATAGAGAGACAGATAGATAGATAAAAATAGAGAAAATAATGAAATAGCCGATAGAACAAGTGGTAAAGAGACGCTCGAAAAGATTTCCAAAATTCCGTCGATCGTAAGAAGATTTTGAAAAATAATCATAAGAATTGGTGAAAAATCCGTTGGAGCGTATCCTTGGTGTAAAAGTGTAGAGTGAGTAGGTTCCGGTGTCGTATAATCATACTATCAGTGTACGGTATAACAATAATAATAAAATCCAACACCTACCGTCCAAATCCCTTTGTATCCTTCTGACCTCCTCGTTTTTCGGCAATGCATCTGTAAGTAGAAAATACATGCACCGTCACTATAAAATCCTATAGAAATACTTAGTAATACAGAAATCACAATAAAATTCCTACTATTTATGTGTGTATCCATATATATATATATATATATATATATATATCCATTCTCATACAGAATCGAAAAAGCCTACGTAAGGAGAATGATCGATATCCGAAGCCGGATCAGGTTTCATGTCGACTATAGATTCGCGTGTATCAAGAACTGGCAATGGGAATGGGAATGGGAATGGGAATAGCTATGGGAAGCAGTATGGGAATGAGAATGGGAGAAAAAGGGTCCCAGGCTGGCAATGGTGAAGATGTCGTCCAGGGGCCGCGACGTACAGTTATCTGACCGACTCCTTTCCTCAGGAGAATCGAGAATTCAGACTCCGTCGAGGTGAGTGTAGGATGAGTGTAGGTTATGTGGACTTGTTCGCGAGTAGATGCTTCGGCACGTATCTACCTGCCTACCGAGCAGACTGTATCACGAGGAGAGGGCAGCCATTAGGTGGCAACGGCTCTTCGGAATTCCAAGAGTCCTGCAATCCCTACTAACCTAGCCTAACATAACCTGTAGTTCATTCATTGGCCCGTTTCAATTAATCTGAACTCGCGCTTCGAGATTTCCTCTGAATTTCGTCCCTCCTGAATGATCCTCGTGACCCTGATTGACCTACTGTGCCAGCACCTGCTACCGTCACGTGACCTACCTACCTACCTACCTACCTGCCTTGAGACTCCGCCAGACTCAGGATTCATTGACCGTTCGATACCGCTTAACCTGACGCTAACACATTATCGAGAGACTTTGCGGAATCTCCTGGCGACTAAGTTCCAAGATCGTTAACGCAGATAGATTATCGGTCTGGTGGAATCGATGAATTTTTATTTTCACTCTGACCGGACCTGTCACCTTGATATTCTCGAAACTACGTAATTAACGTCTTACTGATTGAATCGTACTTTCTGAAAGAACCAGGTAAAAACATCGTAGCGCATAAAAAAAAAAGTACAATGAGGGACACATCCGCTTGCGCAATGTCGATTCTTTGATGGCAAAGCGCCAACTGGGCCTTCATAGGCTGTAATAACACAGTAGTCTCGGAGGGTCATTGTTGTCTGGCACGTAACGCGGCTTTTTCTACTACGTGCGGTACATTGGGTCAGCTGGTCAACACGCACTTGAGCTCTTCTTCTTCTCTATTTTCTTTTCAGTTTTTCAGTCCCTGCCATGGCTGGACTATTGCCAATGAGGCCACTATGGTCCTGAATAAACGCGTCGGGATTTCGTACTCTTACCTAACGAGCAACGCGAATCGTTAGCTTATCGATTTCTGCTTGCGGAAATTAACCGTGATACGTTCCGTGATTACCAATCGATTTCAGTGGACATTACGACATTTTAATTCGACCTATCGATACGGAGACTGTACCTGCATTTTATGTCGTCGTTTCTTATGATCGGTTGCTGAAAATCGTCTGTGCCAAATACTAATGTGCAAATTACTCTTTGCTAAATTTAATACTGTCCTTTTTATTATTACAACGTGCAAAATCTAGGGACTTTTTACTAATACATAATATATCGTGTACAGGTGCATCCCAACACCTGCATGTGTTGCATTCGTTGCAGTCAATCGACCGCTCCATCTTGCGTTACGCATCGCGGCTTTGTTACGCTCGAGGAGAAAAAAAAACCCAAAAAAACAAGAAAATAAAAGATAGAATCTTTGTGGAAGAGAAAGAGTTACGTCGATAAGCGTCACGTGACTCCAACAGGTAGATCAACTGTGTTGCATAATCTTTTAGCCGCGATGAACCAGCCATATGTGCAGATTGATTATACGTCATAAATATTTATATGAATCATCGCTAAAAACTATATGAATTTAAATGTTTATATTTTTTAGCTTGACATTCTACAAGTTTTCGACTTAAGGATTATATATAGATATAACAAACGGTATTACGCATTATTAGGAAGGAAAACAATCGTTTAATATATAAATACGACTGATACCTAAGTATTCGAAATCCTCAAACAGCGACGGTCGCCCAAGTGGAAAACTTCATTTAGCGCGACGAATTCGTCGTTCAATGACGAATTTGGTTAACGCCATGAAAAGAGCCTTAAGGTCCACCATTTAACAGCGATTGACGCTCGTGCCGTGAATAAAAAATAAAAAAATCTCTTTCCATGTAATCAGCTACGAAATGAAGATTTCATCGATTTTTAAAGAAACGATGCGGTTAGAATGTCAAGAAGATTATTTATAATTTAATGAATTCTTAATAAATTTCACGCTGAGATTACCTCACGCAAATGACATAAGACATAATATATCGATATATTTTTTTCCGCCGTCTCTTACGTAAATATCCGAAATTCATTAGGTCCAATACGTTTCTGCTAAAAAGTTTCGCGACGTAGCGTCAAATTTTAGTGTAAAATTAAAAAAAAAGAAAAAGAAAAAGAAAAATCCCGTATCTTTTTTACACGTTTCTCCACGAACCCAAGATTTCTTCCCATGGCAAAGAAGCTTCGCGCGTCTAGGAACGAGATCCGATGCGATCCACCATTGAATAAATCATGCAAGTCAATTAGCTTCTAAAATCAATCCCAAGTAATTAGCAAGAAAATTGATCAAGAAATTCCCATTAAAATTTCACAAGCATTCGCGCGTACAAAAACAAAAGACCGAGTCCCCTTTCCACCGGATATACTCTGCAAGTATTATTATACAAATAAGCAGCTAAAGTTCTAACGAAAAGCAAAGTGTATTAATAGGTATCGATAAATAAAGACGATAAATTAATTGAAAATATATTCACGCACGAGAATAGTCGCAATTCGTAATAATGCCAATTTCCCTGGAATCCTAAAATTGCAGAAACGCGGTTCGATGATCCCCTAGATATTTTCTTTAGCCTTGACGCTTAACGCGAATGCGCGCCCATACGTATCGTTAAATTACTCTTCTACTACTGAACATCAGTTTCCGTAGCTGTCGCGCATTGTAGCTGCACCTTTAAATCTTGAGAATCTCACTGGACTAGCAGCTCAACTTTTACTCGTCGTTTCACTCGGGACGTAACTCTGCAACTCTTCTTCACGAAGTAACCCATCGCGCTAATGATTATATGGTCATTAGCCGCTCTGACGATGGGCCAGTTCCTCAGGACGTTAGTACCAAGACGGAAAGTAAAGTTAAGAATCGAGTCGAGTTGTCGATTCTAGATTTGCAAGGTTCGGTTGGTATCCGTGTCGCTGGCGCAAGATGCATGGTGGTTTTTGCGACATCTTTATGATCGCCACGCGTGGCCCGAGAAGAAAGGACGAAGTGGTTTAAGGTCGTCTTTTTTTTTCGAAATATTTTTTCGATGGAAAATATATTATATATATATTTTTTTACGAAACCTGGAACGACAATTATTTATGGAAATTCAATTCTACGAATACAATTTTATTCTCATTTATTACTATGGACTTGAAGCAAAGTTACGTAAACGATGAATGTTGGCCTGTTTATACAATCGATACTTGTCGGCTATGTGAATCCACCTTAGAGACGTACACGTGTGTTGAACCGAGAATAATGATGATTACTCTCACTTGCTCAATGACTTTTTTTGCAAGTCAACCACTCGCCATCTTAAGTTCGCGTAACGTGACCGTATTTGTTGGCGATTATCGCAAAATACGGCGATGCATTACGATAGAGAGGTAAATGCGCAATTTTCCATTTTTGGAAACCGTAATAACATTCTTTCCATTGCAATCGAGTAGCGTTACGCGACAACCCAGAAATCCGGTAAAATACAAAATGTAATCGGTAGCCGCATATAGAGATATTGAATAAACATTAATAACAAATAGACATTTTTTAATTAAAAAATAACATCCAAAGTATCCACAATTTAAGGCTTGATACCAACGTGATAATAAATGCATCTAACACGAGTTGCATCCTCCTGCCTGGCATCGGCGTCATCGGGAGATTTAATATCCTGCAAGAGAATCGACGGGTGTTCAACGATAGAGAAAGTAACCGATCGTGGGAACCGCTAACAATAACAGGATTACCAACGGGACAACATTCGTCCAGAAAGTCACCGACGGAAACTCCGTTATTAATTAACTGATATGCAGACACCAATAAATATTATTCGTGATTAGAAGTGGGAGTAATTGTCGGGTAGCCACTGGGTGCGCCTTTAGCTCGGAGGCCAAAAGCGACCCAAGTGATCAGAGTGAACTCAAGAGCAAGAAAAAGGGTGTGAAGCGAAATAAAGATAATAAAAAATAAATAAAAAGATAACAGTACGTTCGACCAGACGGAACGTTTATTTCGCGATAAACTTCTCTGGGCATCTATACTATACGATTCCCAGAATCGTAGGTTTCGTTCCGGCTGAGAAATAAATCACGGTAAATCTTAATCTAATCTGATCCCTTCTCTGTTTGATTATCCGCTGACCCAGGATCCAGCAGCACGTTCCGAACCAGTCCGAGAACAATGACAATAGAGCCAGTTTAATCGGCCATCTGTAACCAATTATGCTTTTGGGAGCACTCACTCCCACTCGTGGATCACGAATGGATGTCGAATTGGCCGAGTCACTGGACGCGTCTTATTATCCTCCTATCATCTGTTAATCCAGTAGAAAGGATTGCCTGGTGAGGATAGTACACTCGACAGATGGCGCCACTGAGGACCACCGTAGAGAATATCTACGTCTGCGCGATTGCACAATCGACGATTCCGCGTTTAGCTGTGACTTCTTAAACGGTATTGCTCCTTCGTTCAGTTTATTACTGTGCTCGAACGGCAACTGACTCTCGTCCTTATTCGAATTCTTCTAATCCTCGATATCGATAGACCTACTGTAAGAATTTTGTAAAATAATTTTCCACTGACTAATATCACTGTTCGGTTAATAATTTAATAACGGGTTAAGTAGGATACAACATTTCTAGATTATAAAGTAACGAGACTAGAGAGACTTGACTATTTGCATTTCCCTGAACGGTTTCCCTGCCGCACCCACAAATCATTTCACGCTCACTTCAAGGGAAATCGTGGAGCAGATCGTTCCAAGACTGCAAAACATTAAAGAGACTCTAGACTCAAGACCCAAGATTCGATAGCTGAAGTATCTAGAGAGTCGCTAATGTCCCGGTGCACCTTAGGTACTCCAGATGTCTAGAAAAATGTCAATTACCGTCAGTCTGCGATAAATGAAAAGCAGGAGACTGCCACAGGAGTTATAACCCTCGTCGGGATACCGCGACATACATCGTGCTAATACAAAATTGTTGTTGTCATGAAAAAGAATACAAAAAATGTCTACCTCACGTTTCGACCTTACTAGACGAAGAATCGTGCACGGAGGTTTACACGTGAGCGGCAAGACGCACGTGAATTTCATGCGCAAACAAGTCAATATGGAGACTATATCTGTATAATAAGAATTTATAGACATATCGGATATGTGGTTTCTTGTAACAGCAAGGTCTTCTAACAGTACCTTCCCACGTAGAATTTACATTCACTATATTTAGCAATATTTTCTAAGTTGAATGCAGGCAAGCACAGAGCTATTAGTTCTAGAACGTAAAGTTATACTTATCGTAAATTAAAATTAAGAGCAAGTACAGTCTATTCGTTGTCGAATCACGCTAGGATGATCAATGGCCGATCTGGACGCCCGACTCGACTCGTGAGAATAGCTGGTTTCTTGGTAGGCACGCGCATGCGCACACGCTATGCTTAGACGTCACGTGCTCAGGTACGGCATACGTGCCAGTGGCCCCGGGCAAGGAGTAAAAGTGTCCAGCCACGACGACGGAGGGTGAAAGTGCGTGAGGAAATATGAAAACCTCCTGCGTAGTGGCGTAGGTAAGTGACAATTTTCGAAAATTCACTTTCCCACGCTCTCAGAAATTTCCATTTCTCTTTTTCACAAATGTTTCGCTTTCTGAGCTCGAGATTTTTCTTTATTATTTTCTATGAAATCGGTGCTTCGATATGAGAGACCGTAAGCGTGGATTTTGAGACAAATAATAAGTTATGTTATATCGAACGATAGAAATATTTATGACGAGTATTTATTAGATTCGCGTGGAATCCGTGTCGACCCAAATATCGGAAACTCACTTTCTAAGGCGAGTCGGCAGAGTCGTAACGAGAATCTGAAAGAGAGGTGGGAGAAGATGGATGAGGAATTACGATATTTTTCTATTTTTTTTTTTTTTTTTTAACGGCTCTCTTAACAACTTCGACTCTGACCACTCGTTCAAGAAGATCCGCCTTATAGATAAGACGCCATTGTTTTACGCGCGAGCGCATCAGCGATCCCGAATATTTCCGTAAGACGATGGAAACAATTATATGGCTCTATGGCGGTCGATAGTGCCTTTTCCAAGAAGGAACGACGAATAAGCAAGGCCCTGAGATCCGCCTTGTAACCAGGGACCTACTTTCAATCGATTGAGTCCTATAAGGCCCCTGGCAAAGTGGCAGCTTGAACCCTTGGAAGTTTTGGTGATTTTTTGTTTTCTTATCGACCCAACAATGATCAAGCACGGGATTTATATAGCAATCAAAACATTTCGTTGTCCGGCTTAATTGGCAGTTGGTTTATCCAGCTGACAGTGATAGTCAATAGTAATAATTTCCTCAAATACACCATAGCCCTACGGTCAGTGATTTTACGATTTAATAATTATAGAGACTATAGATCGTTTCAGATCTGTCCCCGGGAAATCACGATCATTTATAGATCATTGACTCGATGAAATAACGAAACTATTACGAAAGTAATAATGGCGGCGATCTTACGTATCTACGGTATCGCTGTAATTAAAGAACATAAACGTTTACTAAATTAATATTTCATTAATTGAAAACATGACGTGACAAGGAATATATGTAATTCAAGTAAATTGACTGAATATTTATGTCACCTTTTATTCGTAAGTTCACGGTCTGTCGACTTTGACCTGGCTAGCCATCTTTGAAATACAAGACTAATAAGTGATTCGTCATTAATTAATTCGGCTATAAAAATGTAGATGCCCCGTTACATCTATCACACCTAATATTCATCTGAGATGAAAAGAGAAGATACAATCGCCTTTATCTAACGACTATTAAATTAAGTTATTCCACCGTTTTTAATCAATTCAAATTACTTTTCCTTGAACACTATGGTCTGATTAACCGCGCACATATTCAATGCGCACACGCATTCACACAACTTAAAATATCCCATGTATGTCATGCAAAGGAAAAGTAAAACGTGCAAAAAATAAAAATAAGAATGTACATTAAAAAGAAAAAGTCTAATTCCTCCTCAATAAATATTAGCCATCGATAATCGTCAGCCTCCGCATTGCATGAATTTATTCAAGAATGAAAAATACCATTTTTTTTTTTAGAGACTTCCTCTCACTGCTCCCATATACCTAAACACATAAGTTTCTATCGCGAACCAAGTTAAACAAACAAAAAAAAGACCCAGTATCGAATTCTAGGGAAATTTTGAATCGTCACGTCTTTAAGTCAATAGACATTTAAACTTTCTTCAATTAGTTAGAATGAAACGTCGTCACGCGTAGTGTTAAAAGCTAGACAAACCAGCTAAATGAAATATTACGTTTACTTAACCTCGAATTACCATAGACTGTACAATAATGGCAAAGCAACAATTTCTTCCGCCTACTTTTCCTTCGTGACATCGAGCGTCGCGACGCCCGGGTGAGACCCGAGGACACGTCCGGTATCGGGTGTTTCAAAGCCGATCGGACGTATTCGATTTCATATGAGATCGTAAGACCCATACATACCTTTATATATCATATGCTGCAACCACGCAAATTTACATTCTACAGGTAGTTGCGTATTTACCTAACCTTAAAATATTAATCGACACTTCCTTTTGAAATCTTACAAAGACGCCATTGGATGAGAATGGTCCTGTCGCATATTTACCCAGCTGCTATTTCTCTCGTGTATATACGCGCGTCAATGCGGAATTTCAGACCCTTGATGTATGTACGTCTGTTCTATATGGTAAGGATAGGACACAAAGTTAATGAGATGTAACGAGGACAAATTCCGATCTACAGGGGGAACCAGTTTATCTTGAAAGTTTCGCGTATCGAGATCACCCTCGACTATTCATAGGATAACGATCGATTAGTTGTTTATCTTTTATTCCAATTAGTCCAATTAGCTCCACAATTCTATTCCACGCATAATCCCCATAAGTGATTGACTGCGCGAAAGCATCCGTATAAGTATACTACGAGTCTGTTTAATCAAATTTCATGGCATCGCTGAAGGCGTAATACAAACAAAAAAAATACCCTAGAATAATAACTAAACGAAGCTCCATACGATAGTTTCGTGCAAACGAATAAAGTTTTTCATTAGCGAATCGAGTTGCTGAATAACGATAAACGTCAGTGTGATAGATTAACGAGCGGAAATTACCAAATGGAGAACGGAAGTGACGTATGTGTTATGGATTTTTAGAAAATCACTAGGCGACAGGGTTTAGTAACTTTTAAGAAACTCTCTCGTATTTGTCCTGGACGAACAGTTATATAAACGTAGCCCCGTAATTATTACTGTTGGTCTTGATATCTACTCCTGGCAAATACGTCAGCTAACTAACGGTCCTGCAAACGTTAATTTATCGTGCGAAAAGCACATGCATACGGTTCCATTGTTCCCGGCGTGCCGTTCGACTTTTTATCCGGTTCGAAAGACAACATATGGGTCAATTCCCTGCGAGAGGTCAGGATAATAAGCGTTAAGACAGCAGTCGGTACGTCAGGGAACGTAGTCGACGAAGAGTCAAGTTTTCTAGGGTGACTGTACCGTATACACCGATAATAAGTATGGCGAGACGAATTCTAACCGTTTGAAAATATGAGAATGGCTAGAAAAAAGAAAAATAGAGAGAGAATAAGATAAAGGCAAAGAGCACAAAGTGTCAAAGGAATAATAATAAGTTTAAAGATTACAATTCCTCGATGGACTTTTAAGAACTTTCGTATCTGTAATTTACTGACCCAATTCGTGGGCCCATTAGCGTCATGAACCGATACACCTGTGGGCTCGCATGCGTGCGAGAAAGGATCCATGGATCTGAAAGAAGACAGCTGAACTGGTGTCGAATGCCCATCGAATTTTTTCGTAGCCTCGGGCCCATAACGGATCGACACACTAACTTCACTCGCCAGCTACTCCCTCTCGACGCGCTGGGCCTTATGCAAAAGTTCATTGCGTTCTGCGTCTCTTGCGTCTCTCGCGTCTCTTACGTCTCTTACGTCTCTTAAGTCCTCCTCGCAGCGCTAAATTGGTGTACAATTTATATTTTGAAGTCTCGAGAGGAATCTTTGCGTAGGCGAGAGTCAATGGTAGGAAACAAAGAAGATACTGCGTGCGATGTAAAGAAAATGACGTTTCGCAGCGCCAAAGTAAATCCTAGCGGAGAAAAGTTGAAGCTGTTTGAAGACAAAAATTATTCCTTCTGGATTCTTCCTGGTAAAACTTTCATCTCTTACGAGGGAAGACGGAGAGAGAAAATGAGAGGAGAGACTTCAGGCTCTTCAGACTGATCGGGTAACGCGTCTTCGTGGGAAAGGATGGGTTGATTTCCACGTGACTTTCGTTCCCAATAATAAATTCACATCGGCTACGTACAAGGAATGCCCATGATCCTACTAAGATGGGTTACAGGTATACAACACCGTAGGTAAATTATCTGTATTTGAATATTGTTATACATATGTATAAAAACATTCTCAATACAATCCAAATGAATATACATACATGTTCTGTTGGACGACTGATTGAGAGTAAAGGGAATCTGAGTGAGTCAGGTGGTTTCAGGTGAATCAGGCGAGTCAGGCAAGTCGGATGAGTGAGAAATCGAAAAGCGTCGTATTATGTATACACGGTAGATAACTAGATACCTACGTATGCCATTGAGATATATGTTAAAACGTACACCTACGAAACAGGTAGGGCAACAGACGTAAGGTAGAAAGGCAAGGAATTCGTGCTAGTAGGTCGCCCATGGACCAAGCCCATGGACCTGCGATCATACAGCTCAACAAACCTCACTAGGATCTACGTCCCGTAGATTCTACTGGAAGAATAAAAGAAAACTTCTTTCCGGCCTATTTGTTTTGGACTTTTTTTTTCGAGGAGGAGATATATCGATGTATCTTAGTTAAATTCGATTTCATTGAAAATTCTTAAGAAACGAAAGGTTCATTGTTGGTTCGTTATCGTGAAAAAGAGATGACAAAAATTAATAAGATTTCCATTCCTTTCCATTTCTTGGACATTTTTTCTTTGCCTTTTATTCTGCTCTTTCGACCGCGTCTCGTTGGCTTCTCGTCCATTAAGCGCGCGGAATTCTTTAAGAAGAAATCTCAACGGGTCTCCCCGGCGGATGCTGATAAGTAGCCATTTTGTATCTGACCACCAGAGAGCAGAAACAGTGTCTGGCTTACACGTAGGAGGTGTATTCGGGTCAGCAAGAATTTCACTTGTGATTTCTTTAATCCAAGACACTTTGCTTCAGGTCTCCTGGACATCAGGTTGGTATCCCGTGTTTCCAATGGCGGATCATGCGTTTCTATTTCTATCGATCCTCGTGTTGGAGTTCACTTAATTATCATAATACAGATCAGGCTACAAGTGATGGATAGTCGGGATCGATGGATCTATAGATCTAAGGATCCATACGTATCAACATACTTCCTACTAGCCGTAGTACTTTCTATTGAGAATATATTTACATTTTTTGTTTTTCTCTTGTCAATAGAAATTATTCGACCCTGAATTTTAACATCACGTAATTATAAGATGATGGAAGAAGAAAAATTTAAATTTTATATCGTTTCCTCGTCTGTAATCGAATGACGCATAAATACCGGATACTGAAAATCATGGAATTTATAATAAATAAGGATAAAGTTCAAGTACCCTAACGCAACGGGTGTTGCTAACAATATAAATTTACACTCATCGCATCGCCTTGCGTCCATAGGAATAACCGATTAGATGGAATCGGTTTCTCCTTCAAAGATGGCGGCATTGCCATTGTATCGCGTGTATTGGAAATTAACGTGTACGAGACTGGCGTGCTTGACATTCGCTACTCTCTTCTGCTCTCACACTCTTATTGAGGATCCAGTCATTGGCACAAGTAAAGGCCATAGTCTAACACGTAAACACAAAAGATCGCGCGAAACGTGCGATCGAGTGAAACGTCGATCATTCGGATCGATTGGCCCCGATTCGATATTACTTGGAAATTCGAAGAAATTCGTCCGAATGCCTTGGCATTTGCTCTTAACGAAATATTACCGATATACACAGGGCAGTCATAAAGTAAATCCCCTATATCCAATCATTTGGAAGTTTTGGCATTTTTAAATAGAGAAGTTACTTTATGAACACCCTGTATGTCATTCTGAAATCAGATAAGAATCTTAAATATTATCGATAGCCCATCGGCTATTTTTCTAACGCCTATGTTTATCTGCAAACATGACACATATTCCTATTGCTCAACGGGTACGAGTCCCAATAAGGAACAGAATTTCCGATCGATGGATAAAAAAAAAGAAAATTTGTTTAATTAAACAAGAGAGACAGTGACTCCACGCTATCGTAGTCACAGGTACGTAACGGTCATACGTGGATCGGTGGTTGATCTAAAAATAAAAATCGTCGCGATTAATCTTCCTGTGTATCAGCCGAGTCTCGTTATGCAAGAGATATCAGTTTCACCAACGAGTTCCAGCACGCGATGGTCGCGATGGTCGCGTTGAATGCCATTGTTAAACAGACCGAGTGCCAGACTGAGGGCAATGTCTTGCAGATTAAAAGCGAGCGTTCTGGCAAATTCTGATTGTCACCGAGACTACCGAGACACGTTGGAGCGTCAAATTGGAGAGAGAAAGAGAAAGAGAGAGAGAGAGAGAAAGAAAGTCTAGATTAAATCTTTACGGCTGAACTAAAAGCACTTTTATTTACTGCATATATTTGTCATGTATTGACACGTGAAAAACATAGGAGATTGATCTGATCGAATTGCCTTCGAGCAATTCTGATTTTATATGTAAATTATAGAGATTCGATAAAAGTCATTTGGCAGTGGTATGGTGTCGATGAAATATTTGCCAATGGAATATTTTCACTTTGTGTCTAATTAATTTATACGAATCAATTATTATCGTGTATCGAATGCATGAGCAATCGATAATAGAAAAGCGTTTCTTACGATAGAAAGTGATATATCGCTCTAGAATTCAGATGACAATGAGTGAAACTTTATAGAGTGAAAATAATTAGGTTTTACGATAATGACACGGAGTCGAGAGAAGAGAAGTGAAAAGTCATCGATTAAAAATCTTCCCTGAGTAATCTGATACCCGCTTGGAATTCGTGTCACGAATAATATTTATTCGTCGGCTCGTGACGTACGTATGGGACTTTCGGGCCCATCAATTTTCCAGCGTCTATCGAGTCTTCCGTGACATTGGTGTACACATAAGCCTAGGTATTAGTCATCAGACAAGAATCATTGTGCGCTATCATGCAAATGAGATGATTTCGCCTATGAGAATCGAAGAGGATAAAGGTATAGGAGGGTCAGGATGGTAAAAGAACAAGAGAGTGTATACGGAGGACGCGTCATTAATATTCAGTAAGAGTCATCGAATGAGAAATTTCGATTGCTCATTCCTCTCAGTATGGGCCTTTCTTTGGACGCTTTGATCATTTAAAAAGATACAGAGAAAATACGAAATTCCATTCGATCATTACGATCATCGTGGAACAAAAAATCCCCTGGATCATACGACAGACAATTAAAATTTTCGAATTCATGTAGGTGCAAGATCTCGTTTCGATGATCGATGATCTTCTGACCCTTGGATCGAGAAAACGCCAGAGACCGGATGCTGCGCTTTCCGTTTCTTCCAGGAGCGGAGAAAGCCAGGACGGTTCCATGAGCAACCGCGTGCCACGATTGGCCACACTTTTGTCCTCGTCTGTTCCAATTATCTAGGGAATTTCTCTACTGACTTCGATCGGCTTCGATGACTGATCGATTAAAAATTATAGACGATCGAACTTTGTTTTGGAAATGGTGTTTTTCTTTCTTTCCTTTTTTTTTTTAAGAATTCAACGATGCATAACGATGAGCATTGCATCATTGGAATAATCGTTATGGAATATTAGTCGGTAAATGCTTGATTGTTCCAATGTTAATATCCAGATGGGATATTAGAGTTGAAAAAGAAAAAGAAAATATTTTCTAGTAATTTTTTCAAATGTCAATGACGATGACGCTCAATGCTGTACGTTGGAAAATATCAAGATAGTGCATCGATGCATCCTTGAACGTTGCACACTTGCACTTTCGAAATGCATACCTTGTGGCGTACGTATAATTATATAAATACCTAGAGTGCACCCAGTCACTGAAAGCAATACTCCCACCGTTATAACGGTATGCAATTATAAGTCAATCTTCTTTAACAATGACGATCTTCGTTATTGATCGATGACAATGACCAATGACATTACGGAAGCGGTTTTTCGAGTATCATCATGGCAAACTTATTTAAATAATATGACGAATTTTTTAATCTGTTAAAAAATTTAGCGATAAATCATTAGTTGACTTCAATTTCAGCCGTACTTGTACATTGACCGTTGTCCTTGCTACGGGTTGGTACCGGCAATGATTTATAATGATCGTGGTAATTTTTTTTTTTTTTTTTTTTCTTTCCTGGAGGACGAGTCGATGAATTTTTTTTTCTACTGCGCTACGTAATATTACCACTAGGAAGTATTTTGTTTACTGCTTCTTAATGACGAACGAGGAACCTGAACGTCGACCGATGACAAATCGAAACACATCGTCATTATTGTTTGCCCTTAACTTCGAAACTTCCTGTAATTTTTAGAAAAGATTTTTTTTCTCAAAAAAATGTACCGTTTTCGATCGTTGATTATCGACTTTAGTAGCGTCGAGCACGATTGACTTTGACCAGCGTGAAAATCGACACGTGTCAGAGTTCTCGACTTCTTTGTTAAAACAAAAAATAAAAAAAACAATCAAAAACCCATCGAAAAGAATACCGTTTCATTTTTTTTCCCATAAGACAAGTCGATATCCCAAAAATCGACAAATTCTCCACGCCTTGTTACGCATACGAGCGACCTCCATCTTGGTATCGATAGGATCGATATCGAATTCACGTAAAATTCGGATTATAATCGCTTTCGAGTACAACCATCACGTTCGATCCTTTTCGATCGATACTTAATCAGTTCGATTTGTTTCTATTTTTATTTGTTAATCCTAACATCGACTTGATTATTACTCAAATTCATTTCAATAATAAAGATTACGACAGCGATAAGCTAGCATCCTTTTTTTTCTTCTCACAATTCGAAGTGTCATCGCACGGTCAGATGATGACGACCGAGGACAATCATCATGATGATGATGATGATGATAATGATGACTCGAGGGAAAGCACAAGCTTACGTAATTCTCGAGGAGTCTCGTACGTT
>JARPRG010000321.1:518846-529556 GCA_031001745.1 Hartigia nigra | reverse complement strand
ATGATGATGATGATGATGATAATGATGACTCGAGGGAAAGCACAAGCTTACGTAATTCTCGAGGAGTCTCGTACGTTCCCAGCACTTTCTACGCTATCCTTAATCTACCTACGCGCCTGTTTTTTTATCGAGATTAATTTTTAAAAAATTATGAATTAATTCTGAAACTCTTAATGAAAATCATTAAGCGTCATGAGACACCCTCACTGAAAATCATTTCTGACCTTGGTCTAGAAAATTTTATTCATAAAAATTGTACGATGCCAAATTGTCTTTATTCCCTAGAGATCATCCCTACTCGCACCCATAAAGTAACTAGGTATCATCATGCTCGGCAGCCCACCGTGTCTGATCGATTTTAGTAGAAAATAAATAAGATTTCACGCTCACGCTTATTTTCAATTCGATTTGGTTCCAACGTGCGAACTTACCAAGTATATTTCCACTAGGAAGTCCAGTGTACTCACCTGAAAAAAACAAAAATTCCCATTATTTTCAAGGAGCATATCATTACTTTAATCTGGCTAACTACATGCTTACATATAAATATATATATATATCATACCGATCATTAATCGATTTAGAGTAAAAATAATGCAAGTGAAACTTAAGGCAGCTGCGGATTATAAGTGCCGATCAGGATGATCTTGAATCATGAGGATCCCAAAGAAAACTCGTGGGCGAATCGCGTGCGATCTTGCTCGCGTGTAAAGCCGCGTTTACACGGTTCGAAGAACCTGCGCGGAAGAGTCTTGGCGATCTTATCGAATCACTTGCATCTCGTGCTCACGGATCGTTTTAAAAGCTCGAAGATCGTTGAACGATCGTTCGTATTGGATTCCGTTTAAGTAAATGTTAGTCAGTATCCGTATAAAATATTTAAAGGAGAGACAAGCCGATAACTTGAATTTTAAATTAATCAAACGTTACCGGCGTCTATTATTCGTTCTTTAATGCTCTGGGATCACGGCTGCTTTTTATAGCAGACACGCCACACAGAGACAGAAGTGGCATCCTTTCCGCGGAAATCTTGCGAACGAAACGTTATTCTGAAATATAATAAAATTCCTTTCTCACAGAAATCAGAGCTCACTGGGACGCCATCAAAAGAATTCCTTACGAAATCCATGTCAGAAGTTATATTATTATTTTTATTCTTCTTCGTTTCAATCGCGTGGGAGCAGCGCCTCGCTTCGAGACGCTTAAGGTTTGGTAATTTTGAAAAATGTATTTTTTTCATGAAAATTTCGAAAAATTTCACAAAGAAAGTAGTAGAATATTTTTGATTAACCTTCGAGTCGTACTAGACAGATTTCTACGAATTTCCAATTTTTTTTTTTTTTTTTGTATTAATTGTCTTTTATCGAGTATGCTAATTTTATAGCAGTTATATGTCTTGTTTCGAATTACCTGCTCCCGGAGATATAATCGACGAAGTTTCGCATCGCTTCTGGCTACTATTTCGTATCCCGTAATAGTTTCCATTGCAGCGATTTTTTAAATTCGAAATTCGCAGTGAAGCTTTTTTTCTTTTTGCTTCAATCAATTAATTGCAAGTTAGACATTTTTCATTTAATCGTTCGTTCGTGTACATCGCTCTTTAATCAATTGCTAAAAAGAGTTCCGTGTTTACCTTTGACGTAATCGAACAATTTTTCGAAAATACGTTTCACGTCTCATTTTTTTTTTCAGGTAAATTTAGGCACCGGCCTTCTTCCTCGAGGTCGATAAACGCCGGTGACTGGTTGAAATCTTGGAAAATGATTTTAAACGATCCGACCAACCATTTTCGATCTACCAAGAAATATCACGGAAACCAACAATTACTGGTAACAAACAAATAACCATAACGACCAACGTAAATAAGCAGATATAAAACCGAATGAAAAATAAAATAAAGAAAACAAAGAAATTACCAAGGCAAACACAAAACAAACATCATACCTTACAAAGAACTCTCAAAAAAGAATGTTGCACTTCCATAAAATCCTTCCATGTAAATCGATCGGTTCCAGATGAGACCGCAATCCGACTAGCGTTACCAATATTATAGCACAATAAACGTTATATCACTCCATATCGTATTTCCATAAAAACGGATAAAATAATACAATAAAAAAAAAAGTACAAAATTTCTTAATAAACAAAAAAAAAACTTTATAATACTACCCAGAATTCATTCGTATGCTCATCCAGCACCATCGCGTGCTGTAGTCTTACGTTCTCCAGGTGTTCCGGAAGGAGTCAGAATCGAGTCATTCCGACATGACCAACAGTATAAACTTTGCTTGTAGAAATTTGAAGTAAAGATAAAAAGAAACCGTATAATTATCAATGGCGTCTAAGTAAAATATCTCACGGTTGCTCACTGGCAACGAACCATTCACTGAATTCCAGTTGCGAAGATCCATGGGCACCCATGGGCACCCATGGCACCCATTGGGCTCATTATGCTCTATGCTTACAAACATCTTCCTCGGCGCCACGTAACTGTTATTATTTAGTCACTCGGTCGCTACGACGTACTTTCATCCTTACGTAACCATGTAAGATTTTATCTCCTATCTAGCCCATACTACCACCGTCTCTACTATTACTATTTACATCGTCATAAGTGTACCTATAAATATAATTTGCGAAACGAACGATTCCCGTTCATGAGAATAAAACTTTGGTTGCCGTACCTGTACTTTCATAGGCCATTATCCAAAAATGGCAATCGTATTGTCTACGTGTTACCAAAAATGGTCCGAGGGCTTGTAAATGCAACGTTCATAGATTCTATCCAATAACTTTTATATATTTCAAAAAGATTGCGTATGCTCGGACTAAAATTCTAAAACGCTAAGACTCGTTGTAGGCAAAATTCCTTCTGTTTAAAATCTCTTATGAATCCACGACGCTTACGCGTATCTGCAATATAATTTTTGCAAGTCCTCGATTAACGAACGTGGGTTAATACCGCAATCCACATGTATCTTCGTTCTTTTTTTTTCTAAACACCTACGCTCATTCCGACAGGTTTTACGAATGTGTCATTACCTATTAAATGTTTGTCAAAGACAGAGTCAATGAGAGAGAGAGAGAGAGAGAGAGAGACAAATCAGAAAAAAAAACTACCGCGTAGTTCTGCAATGCTTTCACCTCGCATCTCCTAGTAGTCTACTAGGGATCCGTTATACATATACACTACGTACAATCTCCAAGAATTTTATTTCAATTGAAATTCCATTGGATTCTCATACGAGAATATTCTTGAGAAAATTCTTATTAACGTTATTACGCAAGACGACCTTAATTTTCGTAGCACAATAGTCACAGAGATTGTCCTAAACGTGAGCCGTAACGTCGCAAAGAGTTTTTGGGTTTCGTCGTAAATTCGTTAATATAAAATTCTCGTCTTTCTCACTGAGCCATGTCTCAGCTAATCGAGTTGCCGACCGAGTTTCTCTGTTGGTATTACTGCTACGCTATTAAATTACTTCATTGCACTACCAACCTAACCTAACCTAACTACCGTGTCGTCCAGTTCAATTCCTTGGACCACACTGTTGACAAACTTGGTCTGTGCTCTAGACCGAAATTAGCTATAGAGTCTGCACGCTCTACGGTATGGCGCGTTTCCATTACGGTACGGATGTCACTTACGGGTAATTTCCAAAGATAGGCAATTACTGGATTTGTTGGACAAGTGTTTTCACGACGAGTGCTCTTTGAGATTGTACGATTTCTTTTAGAAATAAAAAAATCGAATAGAAAATAGTATTACACGAATTAAGATATTTTTGAGTAATCCATTTTTCGAGATTTTATACAAAATTTGTTATATTCTTTAATTTATTAATTAATCTATTAATTGACATAACCAGTCTAGATAAGTGGTTAACATTTTGACTTGTATTAATTATCATCTGTAAATTGATACTCTTACCATAAACTATAGCTATGGATATATAACTACAGTATACTCAATAGAACGCGTGTCCAGTGAGCTAGACTCTTGCGCAAAACGTGCGAGACTGCAAAAGAGAGATTTTGACTCTCGAGAGTTTACATAACAGCGACAAGGCTCAACATTAATCGCTGCACGATTATATTCCTGGTAGCTCCTCTTAACGGTACGAGGCTCGTAAAACTTGACGCGTTAAATAACCAGGATGAACTTTCGAACGGCTAAAGAGCGCCATGACGAACGATAAGGAATAATTTTGAAAATATTCAAACTACACGCATCCGTGATTGCGTGTGCCAAGAGTGAAAAATAAGAAATTCAATCAAAGTTTATTCGAGCAGGAAGTAGTTTGTGATACGAACGCACGTGTACTGGACGCTGAAAAAAAATCACGTGACACGAGCACGTATCAATAGTTAAGAAAAAAAAAAGAAAAAAAAATAGATAAGACACCGGTTTGAAAGTCGGTAAACAGCTCGGTATTTAATGCATCAATTAGTACGAAACGTGACGGTCCTCGTATAACCGCACGGGATTCTAGATCAGTTCAGTATGTTACTGTAACGTACGTGGACATACGTTACAGCACGAAGGATCGTCATTTTTTTTTCTATAATAGAGTCTCAAAAATTCTTCCATATATATAATAATCTGCTACAACGTACTGCCAGCATACTTCAATATTCTACAATATACTTTCAGCATACTAGAACGTACTACTGTACTACGCGTGAGCAAGAGCACTGAATAAACATATGCATAGAGTCCAGCACTTAAATTATAGAATGTGAAGCAAAAAGCGTCCTACTGGCGAAGCACTATTCCCTGAGTTACAGTTACATCAGTTTCTGTGTATACAAATAAACTGACCTGTTCCTGTCGCTTTAATCAAACTTTACCCGGAACGTGCTCGTCTGCCTGTCTAATCGCCTCCCATAATTCTGCTTCACGGGTCGCGTACAACCTACAAGCATGCTAATGGATATACCTGTACTTACAGTACGTAGACACGGATGAGAGCTTCGAAGACTCTTCTTGGATTCTTAAGTGCTGTAGCACTTTGTATTTTCATATGAAAGCCCGTTAAGCCTAGTTTCGTGTAATTTTTTTCATCGACGACACAGTCTCGTATGAAAGGATTTAGAATTATGATAAACGTTTAAGAACAACCTTGATAAATTATAGTTGCTCGAGAATTGGGCACGAACGAAAGATTTGGCTTTGTAGACCGCTAATTGAAGTTAAAGTAGTACTTGTTTTTTTTTTTATGTGAAATACTTATGAATTTTATTAAGGCACAAGTAGGAAGTATACCGACGTTTGGAAATAGTACGATCGTAGATTTATACAGGTGAAAACTAGTATGCATCGGGGTTATTAACACTCTGTATGATAATAGTGAAATTACTTCGCCTACGTGTAAATCTCCTCTCTCTCGCATAATGCCCATTGTTGACAATTACATTAAAGCGTTACACTGCGTTTGCATTATCCAAGGTATGACGCGAGTGAAGGTAGGCAGAGATGCGTAGGTTGGTGGCAGGATGCCATTGCCATACCGGGACACTCCGCCATCTTGACTTTCCTATCCCTAAGGACATACCTACTACGTAAAGATCGAATACAGTATGGCCGTGAATTCAAAGATAACCTATACCCCTCCATATATCAAATAGACATACCAGTAGCATATTTATAACTCACAACGACAACAAATATTATTAAATCCAATTTTAACGTAGTTTCAAACAGCTTAAAAGTCATGGTCAGCTCAAAGTCACGGCTGCAAAGCATTTTTTGTTATTAGCTAAAAAAAAATTGATTCGCTAATTAAATATCAGAATGAGAAGATAAATTGGAGAAACTTAAAAAGTCCTTGTGTCGTATATATTTAATTTCTCGGTGCATCCAATCTTAATTAGATATACTTACTGGAGTGACAATGACTCTGTATAGCAAGAGTACAGTTAGTCAGACTAAAGCACGCGCCAAGACGTACTTGAGACTCTGGATTACGGGCTACGCGTTCTTACGATAGCGATACACATGTCCTCCATTGCTTTGTGTTGCTTGTATGTACGTATCTTGAGCATCGGACACACTCAACAGGCTACCGGTCCCCGCTTACACTTACGGACGAGCAGGTTAAGTCCGGGCTGCGACCGAAGCGCTTAATTCCGCATTCTCCATAGATTATACACACTTTTGCGACTTTATGGGCGCGTGCGCACTTGAGCGATTATTGCTGAGTGAAGTCATTGAAGGATGATTGGTGTATCGTATTATGGAAATGCATGCAGAAAAGGTTATGTGTGCTCGATCATCAAGTATGGCCGTATGTAAAGTCCAATGTGTAAAACGGACAGGTTGCAAACGTGGAAATGTTGATGACGATATTTATGTGATGATAATTAATAACAAAAAAAAACATGTTTAAATCCTTAGAGGAAGTAATGTTCTCTTCGAAGGACGTTTAGCTGTTTATTTGTCCTGAAGATTTTCTACTATATTCGACTGCTCTCGACTCTCCTTGCAACGGGATTACGCGCACGCGGATGCTGCGATATCTGCAGTGACGCGTCAACGTGCAAATTGACAGTTCGAGGAGATGCTCCTTCAGTGGAATACTAGAATTCTGGGCCAGTGTTGATTCTTGAGGAGAATGAGTGTATTGATGAAGGAGGATGGGGGGGGGGAGGATTATTTCATCATTAAATATAACTTTGTCATTATCAGAGTTGGGTCTCTTTTGAATTTATTCGTTTTGTATAAAAGAATTGAAAAAGAATCTCTAACTCATTTTTGATGACTGGTAAAAATCTCTCGCTACCTAAAAAGTAATCATAAAAGTATCGAAGATTCTGCAAGAGCCTTACAGAGTCTTGTTCTTGAATGAGAGAAGTAGGAAAGTCGATCGAATTCCAGAAATCGGGTTGTGGGCCAGTAGGAACTGGAGAAGGGGCCCCTTGGGTCAGGCGGACAAGCGGACGTGGTGACAGACAGACGGGTCGCGCATGAGGCCCATACGGAATTAGAATAGCACGGAATTCGCAGAGAATGGAGAACGGAATTCTTAAAGAGACAAGAAAGACTTGGGAGACCCGAAGACCTTGAGGCTGCCTTGGCTAGTCGCTTATCGCTTATTGCCGTTCGTTCAGTTTCCATTAAATAAATCGTGCCGTCAATTTTTATCAATAATTAACTATCTTATAGATCGATCAGTCTATCGTCAAGTACGCGTGACTTTATATGTACAGGATATTATCCGGTTTGAATAAATCAATCAGATATGGCAACTGTCACACAATCATTTTGACTACCGTTCTTCCTATGGAGGCTGAGTTTTATTTTTCAAAATAATGTTTAGCTTAACTTTTATAATAACCTTGCTCATTAAATCGAAAAAATTCATGTTATAACTTTTGGACGTTGGAGGATCTTTTACGATCGTACGCATCTTTCACAAGTAAAATTACTGGGCCGTGAACGAATGTACTGGTCGCCGCCATTTTTTATTACTCGGGTTGTTAGTAATTCTAGTTTAACGGATATTCTCCTCTGCCGAAGCTCTTCCGTCGATTGCACGTGATAATATATAGAAAGAAAAAAAAATGAAGTTTCCTTTAATAAGAAAAACAAAGTCTCACGTTAAAATTGATAAATACGTAGAAAAACTTTAGACTGGAATACCAATGCCTTTTGGATTTGCACATTAAGAGTCGTGACTCGAAAGAAATTTTCGAATTTACCTGAAACGGGTTTGTGTCTTCGCTAAAAAGACAAAGAACCAAGCGACAATCGAACGCCGCGAAATTCATCGTGAACAATGATTTTTATGGTCGCTCTGGAACTTTCGCTGGTTAGACGCGATTTCAAGGAGTCTGTTCACAAGAGTCCACGGTTTTACGATGTTTTCTAACGAGCTGGCGTTGCGATATCGCCTTTAAGAAACTCAACGACGATTGGAGACAGCTTTCCTTACCGATTCCTTCCTAATAACTATCGATCAGCGTTCATTTCTCAGAGTCATAAATAACAACAAAATTTTAAGGATTTACTTAATCCGTTTGTATCAACTTTCAACCGATAAAAGTCGGCAACATCATTCATTGTTTTTTTTTCGGCATAATCTATAGAATTTGTAACGTCCAAGATCGCAAAGTCTCTTAAGGAGCAGTAAATAAGGTATCCAAGATCAGCCAGTAGCCTAGTTAGCTAAGTGAAGTTGGCGAGGAAAAGTCAGAGAGATCGGAATCATCGAATGATCGAATCGGCTCTAGGGCTTCTTTTTCAAGTCTTGTCCTGACTCAAATCGAGTCTTCGAGAGTCGGGAAGAGTGTTGGATAAAAATCGATTCTTGCCAATAACGCACAAAGAGGAGAAAGAAGAAGTGATAGTCTTTCTCTAGCTCTCTCTCTCTCTCTCTCTCTCGACTATCTTTTCACTGGACGGTAGTAAGCAGCTCTGTGGAGAAATCCCGTGACTGGCTATACAAGTACTTATCTACTGTTCACTACTGAATATAGGGAGAAAACTAAAAACAGGAAATTTCGACGGAGTCCATCTTACGGTTGGAGAGTATAGATCCATCCTGGAGCAAAGATCCATTGAATGATCTTAGAATAGAAACGATCATTTCCACTCGAAAGATCTTAAACACGAAACCGTTCTTCCGCCGTAAACGATTACGTCAACTCTTAGGGAGTCACGGTGAACGAACCTGCAGAAGAAGACCCGTTACATTCGCAAATTTTATATCTTGGTTCAAAGATTAAAAGTTATTTAGGATTTTACAGTGTCAACATTATTTTACAGATTTTCAATTAATAAACTTCGATCGATTACAGTTTAACATCCAAACATTGAAAGAATTCAAGATAAGTTTGCAGTAAACAAACTGTTTATTTATTCATGAAAACAAACAAAAAATATTGAATAATCTTTTTACTCGATTCCTGGAATAATTGTCCTTCTTGTTATTCGCTTCTCGTATGACGAATTTAAAGACTCTATTTATCTGTAACGTCGCAAACGTTTAATACGCAGGGATTCTCATTAGACTTTATCGCGTGTTCGATCGAAAGACAAACGAAGGCCAGAAAAAGTATTTTAACACGTGAGAAAATGTCAACGACAAGAACTTTCGGCGATTCAAAATTAAATTTTGCACCACGTATCCATTCGAATTCTCGAGGTCGTGTCCAATTCTCAGGCGATTCACGTAAAGAGGTTTTTAGGATTCTCGATGAAACACAATTTCAACATAAAACAGTACATAAATACAATAAAAGCCAGACAATCAAAAATCCATACAAATTTGATTCGATCAAAAGGATAAGTACATACATAGCAAGTCCAAGTGACACAGCAAAAAGAAAATCATAAATTAAAAAATCAAAATCCCATAATCCACCACGATACACCTTACTCCCCAGGTCCCTTCATACAAAACTATAAACGGATAATGGAATCCAAAATCGAGAAAAAATTCGGTAATAAACCTTATCAGTATCCTCACGTAACATAACGAGTGGGTGAATAACCAATCTGTCGTTACACTTTAGCACAGTTACATAACATTATCCAATCTAGGTTAGTTTAGGTGTAGTAGCATCAAACAAAGAAAACCGATACTTCGCATTCGGTTATACCATTTACCGGGTCATACGTTGACCTTCCTATTAGTCAGTTAAGACGCACAACACGTCCTTCAAATCCGTTAACCATTTCCATAGTTCATTACTGACCCAATAGATTCATTTGGGCCTCACGCGTGCAGGTCATACAACATGTTCCATTGGATGAACTCTTCTTGGACTCTGGATGTCATCGATTGGTCACTGACTCGCTGCGAAAATTCTCAATAAAACTGGGTCTCTTCGCAGACCAGCAATGGACCGGATGTATGCATATATATATATATATATATATATATATTATGCGGAACGACAGAGACTTTCATCACCCGAGGCTTTCGTGGCGTCGACTTCATCGAGACAAGATATTGTTGGCCATTTTGTCATTCTGAGACCCGCATATTATATTCAATCAAGTTGGCCTTGGTTCCAGTTGGCTATAGTCAGTACCTTACACTCCTTGGAACCTATGTTAATTAATCACTACTATCGAGTCTCTCGATCCTTACCGATCGATTCAGATGAGAAGTCGACTGATCGCGATTCGAGAACCCGCCAAAAAGTAATTGCCGGTATATATTTGAATATCCAACTATTGGAAATCGACCTTGCTACTTACGACGACGATACTTTGTCCTTTTTCAATCGTTTTTTTTTTTCTTTCTCGATACTTTAAGTAACTTCACGCGTGTCACAAGTATCGTGAAACTCAGTCAGATAGATAAATAAATAGTTTCGTTTTCTTTTTTTTTTTTTTTTAATTTCCACACTACAGTCTACTCGACTGGCTGCAAATTCAATTTATTGCGTTTGCACAGAGAAAACATACTTGGTATTTCGTTGCAGTTTCACTTCTGACACTTTGTCGTGAACTATCGACTCTTGGCTGACCGTTGTCAATAGGTCAATCGTGATCGTAAAGAAGTTTCAAGCATTTGAACACTGGACTTACCGTGAAAACAGCTGAGATGCCTGTAGACTTCTTGGCGAGATTTATATAATGGTATTTCACGAGGTGGAGACTGCCGATGCCAACAATAAGAAGGATATCGATGCTGGCGAAGGATTCTTCATTGGCAAATGTCAGGGAAATGTCGCTGCCATCTGAACTGGCATCTAGAT
>JARPRG010000321.1:496713-512942 GCA_031001745.1 Hartigia nigra | reverse complement strand
ATATATATATATATATAAATTATATCTATATATAGAGAAAAAGAAAGATAAACAAATTGATAGAGACAGGTGTACCAAGTTGCTTAGGTAGCCATCGTTTTCAATTCACTGGAAATGCCTTATCGTAAGGAATAAGGATTAAATTAATTGCGTTTAATAAATTTATGAAACACCTTTATTCTTCATTTATCATTTCTTTATTTCGTCTTGTTCTATCTATTTCGAACCTTCACCTTATCGTGCATTTACGTACGACACTTGCCGTACTTAAACTATTGATTTAAACCTGCGGTTCATTATTTGTCAATTGATTTACGCTTCGAGTGGAGTCCTCCAACCTCCGAAACTTTTTTCTAGTTCCTTCGCCACAGCCAAGCAAAGTCTGTCTTGATTGGGAGCGGCGACAACCTGAATTCATGAAATAGTCATTAATGAAGAATACCAATGACTTATCCATTTAACTTACCTGTATCCCTACTGGAAGTCCGTCTTTATTCAATCCCATTGGTACCTGCGACGATGGTAATCCCCAAATGTTGAATAGAAGACAATACAGCACACCTGATACGTTGAAAATTGATTCGTTGTGCATGGGTGCTGAACCGATATACGACGGACACAGTAAGACACCATCTTCTCCCAGTAATTTCTTGAATAAAATATACGAATTTACGTATATATAATTGAATGGAGTAAAAAATTAAAAAATAACTATCGTACGGTATTTACCATAAATTTGTCTTTTAATACTTCGGATTTTTCCTTGTAATATGACAATTTTGAATCATTTATGAAGGCTTTGATGTCCTTTAAGAATCTGATAAAAATTGCCGTTTTCGTGTACTGCGATAAGCCCAACAAAGATTTCCATATTTCCGAAAGAAGATCCTTCTCTTTCTAAAAAGAAAAAAGAATAGTGCTTCAAGGAATGCTATAGACTGTATTTATGGCAAGTACCTTGGGATCCTCCGGATTTAACAGAAAATGTGGCATCTCTTCCATCGAGAAAAATATAGCAACGGTGTATTCGAATGTTTCCTTCATATCTATGTTAATCTGTGAATCAATGTTGATATTAACATTGGCCAATCGTAGAGCCTAAAATATTCTCTTAATTACCCGATTGACATTGCAGCCATATCCTTTAAAGTAGCTGGATGCATTCGTCACTGCTCTCTTAATGTCCTCGTCCACCTTTGCGACACCAAACGTTTCTCCAATGTCTTCCATATAAAGAACATTTAATTTCTTCAGAACAACTGGCTTATCCCATTGCATATTCCTGCCGCACTTTGCACTCATGATTTTCATGCTCAAGTGCAAATCCTCGGAATACCTTGTCATGGGTCCTATCGTTAGAAACTGTTGAAAGCTTTTCCCTTCTGAGTTTGGAAAATGACCTTTGATTGGAATAATTCCTAAAAGAAGTATAGTGTGAATTAATATAATTATTAGAAGAACAAAAAAAGCTAATTTTCATAATTACCGGGAGAAGGTTTGTGTCCGAAAATTCCGTTGAAAAGTCCTGGTATTCGAATCGAACCAGCAATGTCCGAACCAACCCCTAAAATGGAGGCTCCTGCACCCAATAAGGCTCCCTGAATAAATGATTACGTTTGAATAAATAATTGCTCATTTATCAAGTCCCTAACGTTACAAGTCTATATGAACCTCGCCACCAGAGGAGCCACCAGGTGTGCGTCGAGTATCATAAGGATTGTTTGTTCGGCCGTTTAGATAATTACTCGATTCCAAACCGAGACACAATTCAGGCGTGTTGGTGACGCAAAGAGCGATTGCGCCTGCATCTTTCAAAATTTCAACAGCAAGTCCATCCGAGTCCGCTTTGACTCCCCTGCGTATCAAAGATCCACCGGTGTAGCTCAAACCTGTACATTATTTATGAATAATTAAAATAATCATTTTCCTGTCTGCCTACTGTTAGCCTTTAATAAAAACAGTTTAAATATCGTTTGCTGTGCCTTTAAGTGAGCAGCTCTCCTTGACTGTAAACGGGACACCATAAAGTGGCTGCTCGGTCTCAAGCCTAGTGGCGGTGACCTCTCCAGCTTCTATCCTCTTGTCGCAGATTCTGGCCTCTCTCAGGGCGTCTTCGTATCTCTGTTCGACCACAGCATTCAGGATCGGATTAACTTCCTTGATTCTCGTAACGTAAGCCTCTACGACCGATTCGCTGGAAATCTTCAACAAGCCGAAGCAGCGTCAAGCATTTTATATTTTTTTCCTTCTTTTTTTTGAAAATTTTCTTTAAAAAAAATCTTACCTCTCTTTCACGAATTTTCCTTGCTAATGTCGTAGCACTAAGTTTAAGAATGGAATCCTTAATAGGCGGTACAGTAGATGAACGTCTTCCGAAGACCCGGTGTATTGGTTTGATTAAAAGAAGTAATTTGGATAGAATAAAGGACACCACACGTAATAGCCACTCCATTCTAAAAAGAAAAAGGAAACAAATTTTTCACGGAATGACATTTTTCCGTTACACACGTAGTCATTTTGAATTTTCTCATTTCCATTGCTACCTTTAGTCTATGGCTGTTTACTTCCGGAAGCCTTTTGAATAAACCTCTTTAAAGTCAAAGAACCACATCTACAGGTTGTAGACAAGCGTACTAGCAGTTTGCATTGTCTCGAACGTGACGATCGTGCAAATCGTCATTAATTTCGCGGTCCCAAATGCGACATCATCCACTAACTGGTTTCATTTCAATAGCACTGACTCTAATGACCTCAACGAAATATATACTCATTTCCTACCAGCAACGTAACGTTTACTTCCGCCTTGGCACTTCGGACACGAATTTAAACGAATATCCTCATCGAGCAAAGTCATTGCAATAAAAATGTTGATCGGTTCGTGAAACTTGAAATAAATCGAGCGCTGACTTATGAAATAAGTGAGAACGAGTCAGGAATTCCAATGGAAAGGCATCTTTAAAGACCGTTTGTTATCCGGGCACGTAAATAAAGAATACAGAGCCCACAATCGTATTCCTCTTGCGCAATCGGTGCCACCCACACGTGCAATTTTTATTCTAAATTTTCACCCTGTTTCCTTTGAAAAGTTTCAGCGCCGTAGGAGGAGCAGCAAAGGAGTGGAGGGTAGGGGAAGACACTTATCAGGCGAAAGGATAGTATCTGCAAATGGCGATATCGGTGAAAGGACCAAACTCTGAAATCCCATTAGAGTATTTGCCAGCAGTAGAATCTTCTTCGAAGTTCCATAGAGGTTTAACCATAGTTCATGGCGTAGAACTCGTCAGTAAAAAAATGGCCTGATCGAGCAGCCAGAAAGGAAGTTGGAAAGTATCTCTACTCTCTGAAGTTGGTAAACTCTCGATAACGTCCAGTAATTGCTTGAAACATTACACTGGGCTTGTTTGCTGCTCAGACGTAACGAAATGCAACGCTGAGCAACTTACCCTATTGAGAATTTCTCGAAGGTTTTACAAGTGGGTTTGGCCTGAATTCCAGACATTCGCTGTAATGCTGTAGGTTTCCAATTCTTTTTTGTATATTTTTCTCAAAGAGAAGAAAGTGGGGCCACGAGAAGAAGTGTATTATTGCGAATATCCTAGAGTTTACAGTGTGCGTGTTAAATGCAGTTAAATGCAGTTAAATGCAGTTAGTCAGCGTGCGTAGATGTATAGTACATATAAAAGAAAAACTTATGGCGCGCAATAGAGATGGCGCAGATGGCGTTCGCGTACACGTATATTTCCACGGGTGCTTACTAAGCTGATTTTCTATGCACGGAGCAAATGCTAGTGTAATGTCTAATCAAATTATTTATGTAATGGTAATGATGTTTGTAATTACACGATTACCATGACCTTAGACCGATTCTCATTATCAGGATTACGTACAGCAAACGGTTCATATACCAAATGTATTTTACAGCGACTTGCTGCTCTCAAAATTGCAATACCAACCGGTTATCCCGGTGTGGCCAGTACAAGTAAAAAATACCCGGAATCGATGACATTGTCAGACTTTCCGTTCCTTTTAAATATCAGAGAATCTTACATTCCGAATCTTTGACTAAATAACAGGCTCTTGGGATCGGGAGCTCTTACTCAAATTCATGTTAATCTTTTTTATATTATTAACTAAATTCCTATCACTGAATTCTATTGTGTTTACTTCTTTACGCGCGGTAAAAACACTTTGCTTGCCTCTTTTCAATATTGCCATTGGAAAACATACATGTCATATGGATGTCATTTTATTCATTAAAACTTACCTTCAATCAGTAATAAGGGAGCTGGAATTAAATTTTATATTAAAAAATGACAATGTCTTTGAAAAAATGGACACTTTTTAGAAATATTTTTAATTTATAACACGGACTATATGCTCGAATAATATCGAATTGCTGTTTGCTTAATAATCTCGAAAATTGAACAAATCAAAGGACGGCGGCGATACTGGAGAAACGGATGATTTAGTCAGCAGTCTCGTGGTACACTTAGCGAAGTCAACGAAATAATGAACCAGTGGAAATCATCGCTGCGGTGGTCGAGGGCTTACTGACTGTTTCCTTGGGCATCATTGTCAACCACCTGCATGCTACTGCTATGCTTTAAAAGAAACGAGTGGAGGTTCACGTTCGTGTAGGAACCTCACATGTAAACACGGATGTGTTTGGGTACCCATCGCATGTGGTGGGAAGACATTTTTTTAGCAGGGAAAATGTAAATATTTCTGCAACGACGGTCGAGCATGACGATAAATCTAAGAATTTTTATTACGCATAAGTAATCGTAAGTATAATCGTACGAAGTACTCATTTCATTAAATACATAAACGACAATCGACAAACGTAACGAGTACATTGAAAGTAATAATAATATAAGAATTTCAACTGACTGAGCGCAACGCGATTCTTCAATTTTTGAGTTATCATTCTCGGTGGAGGTTTGGTTTACGTAATTAATAAAAACACAAATTTTTACAGAGAACATACGCTTTTTTATGATTTTGTACATAATCGAAATCATTTGAGCCGACTTCTGACCTTTCGTTACCATGCGAATAAAATGTCAACGAGATATCAGGATTTTGACAGAGATTTTTTTACAAAAACGGAGTTCAGCGCACATTCTCCAAGGTTAACAGTCACCTTTACATCATTTTCATAATTAAGTCAAAACTGAAAGACTTATCGAATCCACAAATTTCGATGTGAATTTGAAAAATGCGAAAAATTTCGAGTCGGATTATTTTGAAACATTAAAAAAAAAATACGGTAGGCAGACTGCATTTCATTGAAGGAGCAACGAGAGATCCTGTATCGTGAAGTATAAGGAGGACAAAAAAACACTATGGTAGCACGGAAAGGATAAATAATACAGAATCTTACTTGAAACGAATCCGTTATTACGTACTAGCTAACTCTTCGAGCAAATATCAGTATGCACGTAACTACGTATAGCGTGTACTTGTAATAAAAATAATTACTATACAAAAGGTAAAAATTAAAGAGCAGAGAGACTCATTTCTTGGATATTGATAAACAAAATAAAATCCATGTAGTTAATTTTCGTGAGATTTTATATCAACGAATAATTCCTCCAGTCAAAAATCCATTATGGTCATACAAAATTCTCGGAATAAGAAACTCGGTATTGATTGGTCGATACATGATTTGATAAGATTCTGATCATGTTACGTGATGATACACTTGCATTGTACGATAATATAACAGTTATTTAAGCGTTGCAGTGCGAACAGATCTTCAGTGTGTTGCTCTAGTTTTCCTTCGGCAAAAAATGTATAGAGTCGTATACGGTTGTTCTTATCGAAAATTTTCCAAAAATCTTTCAGCACTTTATTCTTGTGCTGATTGGTCGATTTTCGGAGCAGGCGTAGATTTGAATTTCTTTCTGTCGTAAGCTCCCGCCATAATCACGTATCTGTAATCGACGCGTGACGCATAGTTACGCGTCAGCAATATTATATTGAATCGTAAAATATCTAAGGCAAAGTATCAGATTCAGCACGCACGAAACGTGTCATCTAATTCTACTAATATATGTATCAATAATAGACAGCTTATCGGGAACTTTATAATCGTATAGTTATAAAAAAAAAACTGTGAGTGATAGCATTAATATTTTCTATTCATCGACATAAATTACAAGTGGACTTCAAACATCTGCTATGAATTGCAAATTGATCTCTTTACATAAATATATATTCGTGAACAGTGTACTTAGCACATTACGTCGGTACACGATCGAATTGAAATTAAATTAAATCGAAGCACGAGCGCGATAGGAAGGTTCGTTTTAAAATTCAATTAAATCCTTCGGAGTTGAGAGGATTGCGCAAAATAGAAATAAGATTTGGCTGGTACCGCTTAGTCGAAGACAATTATAATATAACTAATTGCGAAGGATATGCCTGAAAATATTTAAATCCTGAATTTATTGTTTCATAAGAGCGAATTTATTCAATTGAGATTTCGTTAAACGATTTGTTTCTACTATCCTTCTGTAGGATAAACACAGTCGGAGTGTAATGATTATGTTTTATTTCTTTTTTTTTTTTTATTAGTACAAAGAATCAAGTCGTACCACGATAGGACGCACACACAATATAGAAAGCCAAAATATAAAAGCACTGCAGTTATGACGCTCGCTTATATTCTTGGCCTCTAAAGTTTTGTTTGTATTTCTCTCACCGGTATGGGAGTGGTCGTCATACTTCTGGTTTCATATTCTTGCAATGGTATAACAATGTGAAATGTTTATTCAGTTTCTAGTTTAACTAGTTTTGCCGCTAGATAGAGCAACGTTACAGAACGTTACAAAAGACTCTGTCGATCTGTGAATATCGTTGAATCCCTATTTACCGACTTCTGAGAGAAATGCAGTTGATACGATTCCACGGGAGTGAAATTGAGAGGTAAAATATATTTATGGTATATCTATTTATTAATAAACTATAGGTATATATTCAATCTATTTCAACTTTCGTTCGAGTCTGGTAGAAACGTAGCTAATTGTACTCGGAGTACTGGCAGTATATTTTGAAAGTAGCTCTATCTAGCCGTAGAATATTCAACCACGAAAACGATATCATAACATCGCAGGATACAATCCTTCTGAATCATCCGTTTCTTCTCGCACAATACAGTATTAAAAGCTAGAAAAGCGGTACTCTGCAAATAATTTGAGTAAAAACAATTATCGCAAGACTTATGTCCTTAATATTATTTATTTTTTTCGTAGAAAAAAATGATAAATCATAAATATAAGACAGTACAATGTCGTCGCATTTAAATTCTATAAAGAAACATGCCTCTCGTTATAGTCTTGTTGAAGATAATTTGGATGTTCGGTAGGTTTTGTTTTTATTTAAGTCCTTTAACGTTCTTTTGCGCTCGCAAACTGAAAGCAAATGTGCCGACAGTCGTTCCACAGATGCACTGGTGTATCCATCAGTGTGATAAATTCCTAATTTGATCATACAGATCGTAATATAAAATTGTGTCAGACCATTTTCTCCCTGCTGACTGGTTCCCGCCAGCCACCAAAAGCCTTTTCAATTTCATGAGCGAGTGCTATACTCAAATGATCATTATCAGGATTGGCGACAATCTGAAATCCAAAAATGGAAATAATGAATCTCACAATAGATAATAACTGTGGCATTATCACTATTAAAGATCGCAACTGGGTGGTTAACTGGAATCCGAAACTGTACAACTATTATCAAATATTTAATTTAAGAAGACGTCATATGCATAGACACGAAGTTAAAAAATCTCAAAACTTCTAAAAAAAATGTTATTCAAAACTCATACCTGCACACCAATCGGAAGGCCATTTTTATTGAGTCCAATTGGACATTGCGTAACTGGAAGACCCAAAGAATTGAAAATCATCATGTAAGACACGTTGCAGATTTTGTGATAGATCTCGTATGGGTAGTGCGCTGCAGAAACGAATGTTGGGTAAATAAATACGCCATTATCGCCGAGAAGTTCCTGTTAAAAAAGATAAATAATTCAAAGACAATATTAGAAGTTTGCTTTCTCTCTTTTATATTGTTTTTCTTATCTTTTTCATTTTAATCGTCAGCTAACCTCAAATTGCTTCTTTAAGGACGCATTCTTCTCCACCATATTGTTGTAGTGAGCCCGAGGTATTTTGTCAGCGATTCTCTTGAGAACTCCATAAGCAATATTTGGAAACGTGTGAGGAGATGCGAGAGAGATATATCTTAATACTTCAACGAAGACGCTTTTCCATTCCTGAATGTTTTAAAGATACAAGGATCAAGCATAAATATACAAGAGATAATCATACTAATTAATATGAGATATTTACACGAGGATTTGAGCCCTTCGTAAAAATAGAATCTGCACCTTCGAGCCCCAATAGAATAGTAGACGATATTTCAAAAGCAAACTTCATGTCTTTTAATTCTGCCTGTGAAAATGACAAAAAATATAAGATTTCTAAGTATTTTTAATTTTCAATCTCAAACTACCTTTTGAGCCTTAATCCCGTAAGATAGTTCAAGATGCTTTACGACTCTTCCAATTCCCGATTTGATTTCTTCGTCTACCGCATCCGTCGCGATAGAACCGCAGTTGTCCTCCATATAAAAAAATTTCATCTCTTTCAAGGACACCTGGATGAAGTAAATAGTTTATATTAGTGAAAAAATATTTACTAGTGTCTACAATAAAATGACAGCAGAGACTTGCTTTCTTATTCAATTGAATAGCTGACAACGGATGGTGTGACATGACGTTCAGTAGAAGCGGAAGGTCTACCGCGTAACGGACCATTGGACCAATGCTGAAGAACGTGGTCCAATTTTTGTCATTGCAATCCGGCATATGACCAACGGTGGACACCCAGCCTGAACAATGAAAAGATAATAGACTTTATTCTTACATGAAAAAAAAAAAAAAACAAATGTCAACAGGATGACCATTGATCTGAGCCATTTTTCTGCATCCATTATTAATAATAGAGTTCTTGTTTCTTTGATGTCCGCATAAATGCAATTCAAGAAGATTTTAATTTATATTAATGTCTTATGCTGATTTACCTGGTGTTGGTTTGTGACCAAAGACTCCGCAAAACATGGCTGGAAGTCGTGCGGATCCTCCTATATCCGATGAGAGACTCAATACGGATGCGCCGGATCCCAAAAGTGCTGCCTAAAAAAAAAATTCCATAAACATCTACATCCTTTCTAATAAGCATTGAGACTGTGTACTGTTTAAGAAATTATGAACTTCAAAGACGAACCTCCCCACCGGACGAACCACCGGCTGTTCTTCTTGGATCGTATGGATTCCAAGTGGTTCCAGTGACTTTATTGTAACTCTCCCAGCACATGCACATTTCCGGCGTGTTACTAACCAAAATAGGTATACCACCAGCTTGTCGAATCCTCTTGACGACGTCGGCGTCCTCCTTGGCAGTGCGCTGAGTTTCTTTGCGCGTCCCTGCACAATGACTCATACCTACACGCCAAACAGAATAATATGAATAAATACACTACAAATAGAATTAAATGACGTCTAGTAGTACTCGAAGAAGAAATAATATGTAAATTCGATACTTCGTATCGATACTTGTAGTCTGTTTGATCGCATGAAATCTATCGATAATATTTAATATTACAGTATCGACAGGAGAGAATGGGTTAAGTTACGTAAATAAATAGTTAAAAAATCAAATAAGAATTCAAAATAAAACTTCTGCGAGACATATTCTATGCATAGACAATCAATTCGATTCTCTTTAAGGACCTTGAACTCGACGGCGTTTATCGTCTTAAAAGCAGTTTTTAATTCAATCAAAGTAAACTTTTGATGATAAAAACATTTTTTTTTTTATTCCGTCTTTTACTACTCATTGGCTCTACTGGATTCACTTTCGATCCTGTCGGCTGAGTTACGTCAGATCGTATTATTTCGGAAAAGGTCAAGGATATACCCTGCATCCCTCCCACCTATTGACATTTTAACAAACGTACCAGACTGACAGACGCAACATTACGATGATCACCGATTTTCAAGTTTTTACTCATTACAAAGTTTTGGTCACCGTGTACAACCCCAATGTTTACCAAGTTGACAAGTAGCGAAAACGGATTCAAGACATTGTTTAATATTTACGAGTCACGGAAGCGTCGGTTTTTCTCAGATAAATACGTAAAATATTCGAAGGGCAACATAATTAATAGTGAAACATGAAGCGAATGCTTAGCAGTCGACGAGTAACGGCTCTCTGATGATTATAAGATTTAAGTGATGGTGGTGAGAGAGGAGAGAAGCACGGAGAGTGGAGGTTGTAGAAATGCAAATATTAATGGCTACCTACCACGCAAGGCTATGCTTTCTTTAACCGTTATAGGAATTCCAAGCAACGGAGTTTCAAGGGACAGTTCCTCCTCGCTCTTTCTATTGGATTGAAGGAAATGGTCAACCTCGCGTGCCTCTTCTAGAGCATCATCGAAGCGTGTCTGCACTATTGCATTCACGACTGGATTCACCTCTTTACATCGATCAATGTAAGCCGCCACGACCTCTTCGCTGCTCAACTGAAAGAAACATAAAAATATCGTCTAAGGAAATGCACAAGAGAGAGCTTTGGGTACCTCGACTTCAGGTACCTTGGGTCATTGGGATATTGGGGCATAAATTATAACCAGGTGAAATCAATCCTGAATTTATTGTAAAACGTGACTGACCTCCTTCTTGCGAATTCTTGCCGCAATTTCCGTGGCCGGGAGAAGGAGCAACTTGTTCCTGATCGAAGGACATTGCTTCCTCTCGGTAAACTTACGCAGCCTTGTTACTGGAATTATGAAGCAACGCAAAAGGAACATGATGCTCCAGATAATTCTCTGCGTGACTGAACTCATCATTTCCTGAAATAACGTTAATCAAGTGACGGCCGAGTGACAATTATAGATCAAATAAGGAAGTTAATGAATAATTGAGAAGCAAAGAGGACAAGTGCACGAAGTTTCATTCTTGATGTTGCAGCTGCATCCTCACGAACGAGACTCAATCAGATCAATTGTATCGATCAGTACTATGTAATCGGTTCAATTGGCTGTGCGTGTTCTCAACGATAAACGTATCGTTAGGGGCTGGGAACTCGTTGTCAGAAGAGTCACCAAGAAAAACCTTACGGCACACGTGTCTCTTAGATTAGATGATCCGTCATTGGGTGTCCACGTGTCATTGGGCATTAAGCGCGATAGATAAGTTATGCCAACAATTTGCATCTTAGCAAATAAGCATAGAGATCCAAAAGCCGAGAAAATTATACCGTTCAAATGTTAACATTGTCAGCGTATTAATATTCATTTGTGACGTTGAATTTTGTTTTGGCATTTCAAAAGTCTCGCCTTCCGCTATATTTTAAAAATGTTCCATGTATCAATGCAGGGGTCAACGGCTCGTGTATAAAATCAGTTCAGGATCTCATCAGCGTGGATGATCGTTGAATACACAGACGAAAATTAATTAAGATCATTAGACTGGTCATGCAAATTATTCGCATTTCACTTGTGAAATCTGCAACTTTTTCTTTTTCGAAGGTCAGTCCATTAGATGCGTTGCAAAATAACAATACTAATCTTTCGAGTCTTTCTCTACTTTCACTATCCCCTTCGGGTCACTCACACGTGCGTCTATTATTGCTGTCTGACGTCCAGGCACTCGTGTATGAAATTAGCGACAATTATCGTAAGGAATCCAACTGGTATTACAGGGCGATACGAATTGGTATAATGAAAGGAATTGACCCCCTTTGGCCCATTAAATATCTGACGTGACTGAACCGCTGTAGCTCTACTTGACTACTCGTTCGATCATTCAATATTCCTTCTGAGAATTAAATGGCATAATTTAATAGTGCATTGTCTCAAACTCACCGCAAAATTGAATCGCAAATCCGCCACGAGGGTGGTCAACATTGAAAGCGCTAATTCCATTTTGACAAAGGCACAATTTTCCACTCCTTTATGGCAGGTCAATGATAGCTTCCTTTTATCACTGAGACTTCCGCTCGAGAATATCACTGACTCTCTTGTATTCTGCACTGATTTATCGGATAGACGGTATGTGAGCACGTATCGTTACTGAAATATTTTGCAACCTGTAGAACAGCACAATAAACTCTGCCTTACGAAACCCGTGAAGGTTAAAAAATTGCGGAAGCCATTTAAAAATTCCTGAAGTTCATTAGGTTTGATGATTTCAAACTTTGTGACAGCTGAACTGTGCGAAATAAAAAAACGTACTTTTGAATATAAGAAAAAAAAAAAAAAAAAAGAGGCAACTACACCGAACACAACCTACGATTTTCACAGTCAAGCCAAGACTAAATCAAATGAAATTTTGCCTCGGTACTTAATACAGAGACTCAAATATGGTGGGGCAGTTATTTAACGCTCTCCAAATAACATGTTTTATCTCCTTTGCAACTCGAAAATTAAACGTGATACGAAGATACTTATTTGACGTTCTTAGTTAAGAAGTGGAAAAAAAAACAAAGACGCGAAGAACTGTACAAAGTACATATTTCTCGGACGCGCAAGGCCGATTATACGAAACGTTGAGCACTTTATAACTTTATCAAGAGTCCACCGCCACTTAATCCCGATATACTTTCAATTCTACTTCGCGGCACAACTGAGCTACGTTTACGTCTCGAGAATGTGTAATCGCCGTTTGCGGAAGGTGCTACGCATTTCGAAACGTTGCTAACGTTGCTTCGTGCGGTGGGGAGAGACAAACGCTTGCAAAATTAAGGACGATTAACGTAAAATTCATAATAATTATGATAAAGCTGCAATATAATATTATTCTATGAACGACGGAACTTTATTGCATTTATCGGATGATACGATAAAAAAATGATGGCATTTTAATGAATTATCTTGGCAGATTGATAACGACTTCGATAATAATAATCCGTCCCTCGTGCAGAAAATAGACGTACCTATACAGTGGAATGTGACCCTTTAAGTAAATTTTTTATATAGTCAGCTACGCTTTTACTGTCAATATAACAACGTGTAATATAATACATCGGTATTTCCTGCTAGAGAGTCATTAAAGATGATCACGTTTAATTTAGTAACATGTTCAGAATTCACAAGTACGAATATCCAAAATAGAAAAACTTCCGGCACGAGAAGAATGTATTTACTATTTCATCAAGGACAGTAGATCAATCAATATCGCGTTAAGAGTAATGCTTAAATTATCACAGTAAAAAAAAGTTATACCTGTCCTTTTACAATATTCGCCCCATTGGACATTTGCCGTCAGAGTTACTTATGAATACGCAGAAAAAGAATAGAGAATAATACGTTTAAGCAGCAGCCAGTTAGTCAAGTAGTCAGATGGGAGTGATATATGCAAATTTATTTATGGCTAACAATTGGCACAAGTATGGTATTAGTAAAACAAATCTTACGATGCTCATATAAACGAATTCGAATCATCCGGTTGAATGTGTGATTTAATGATTGACATTGAAGAAGGTACGCGTCTGTAGTAACGTGTGCAGAAAACGAAAGTCTTCATTATTGACGTCACTTGCGTAACATATATCTGCAGATGCAATGCAGAGTTGTAACCTTGTCCGCGATTCTTCGTGAAACATGTATCTTGCTGGTGAATTCAATATTGTCTTATTCTAAAGAAAATGCGTTTAACAGAAATAACTCTAGGACAAGTCACTCAGAGTATTCGATAGCTCGTGACAGTGCTACAGAAGTTTTGACATTCTTCAAGTCCCTTGGAAATATCAGTAAGCGCAGTCAAGACCGGTTTCACTATTGACTTTGTCGTTTAATGAACATGACACGTTCCGCTATCAATATGTTTACATAATATTTCGTTTTACTAAAATCATCGATGATCAGAGTGCTCAAAGGTCTTGGAGAATTATACTATATGTTTTGAAAGCAAATGGAAAGTAGAAATGCCGTATGGAGATTCTCGTTTGTATTTAACTCATAGTTCGACTGAGAGTGCCGTCGTCGTTGACTCGCCATTTTCTTTCGAGGTTAAAGAAACATTTTTTCCGAACGATAAACGCTGATTCAATGAATGTTTTATGAATGATCGTTTTTATTTGCATTATATGCCTACGTACAACGATTTCGAACTATTTAAAACACGATAAAGCTAATCGTCTGCAAGAATTACAGAAATAAAATTATTTACAATGCTGTCGACGTAAATAACGGAACTGAATAATCTTCTACAGAAAGAGAAGGAATAATAAATATAAGGGGTACAAATGGTATCAAGGAAATCGACATACCTATTGATTAGTAGTATATAGAGAAAAATGTTTTGTAAATATTACTGCAATATGAGTGTTTCATGTCATTTATATCGTTATTTATATACAGAATAAAATCACAGCGAGTCGCATTCCGAATGACAATGTGACAAATAATATAGTGGCGCCAGAATGAACAAGTTATACAGGGTGTATCAGTTAAGATGAAGCTGCTGCACGAAGCTAAGGCGTTCCGTCATTATCGGGAATCGGTCAATTAATACCTAAATTTCAGACACAAATATCTCCCTGATTACGAATGCTCTCCCTATGTATTTTTTTTTTAACTGCATTATTTTTTCCTGCTCTACAACTTTTGCATTTAACTTTTTACGATACCACTCGAAATGGCAAAAATATTTTTTTTATTTTCCGAACGGAAGTTAAAGGAAAAATAATATTATGCCCATTCGATGCGCAATCAAAAAATAATCAATGGTTCTTACGTCAGATTTTCGAAATTGTGCACCGTTTCGTCGCAAATCGCAAAGGTGCATCTTAGCTGATACAGCCTGTAGATTGTGCGTTATATAAAACTACTGATTTATCAGTAGATTCAACGGGAAATCTCTATTTGGACAACGAATCGTCAAACAGCTAAAACACCGAAGAATTTTTCACTGATTCAATTTTACAGAAATATCAATAAATATACGTTTGCTTGAATAAGATTTCGGTTTCATTGTGAAATGCGACGCGTTTATCGGCAATTTGACTTACCGTGTTGAGCAATGAATACAATAACCTCTTAAGACGTCAGATTGCGTCAGAAAGCGAACTACAGTGCAAGAACGAACAACGCAAGAAATTAATATTCGATATCTTTCACGATTTTAAAGATTTAACGCGACCTGTAAACTCCTAATCGTAATAAATTATTGGTCGACACAGTCACAATATGAAAAATTTAAGTATTTTAACCACAAGCATAGGTAAGAGACTAAATCAAACATCGAATTCTTCAGCACGTGGTGCAACGTGAAGTTTTCAAGAACAATCCGTGCCGGTTGACCGAATATAAGTGAGTGGTTCGAACACTGAACGATTCGAAAACTGTTTGCAGCTGGCACCATAGGCACTCAAGTGGGGCGCATATAAATGATTAAGTGAAATTGCTTTCCATGCTGACACGTCGAACATCATTTGTGCGTCAGCACTGACCATCGTCTACTTTTTAGCAAAAAGAAGTTTGTTTAATTCTCAAGAGATTGGTCCCTTGTTATTAATGTGGAAGGATTAACATTGATGAATTTATAGCGTCGCAATCTGTAAAAATATAGCGGTGGCATTGAACTCTACTGACCGATACCTGTTTAGGTGAATGTTAAATTTCCTCTCTGCTAAAGTACGAAGCGATGTTTGATCACGTGTATTTATACTTTCTCGAACTGATTAATGTTTTTAAATGCAAATGTAAGAGCGATAGTTATGGTTTTACGTCGTGTCTGTTGATTATTTTTCTTAACGTTTGGAAAATAGATAATATATTTTAATCTAACTCCATGTCCATTGTATTACAGGAATCAACAGCGGTATTTATATTTCCATGATTTCAAGGTGTATTTTTTTCCGTAATATTTTAAAATTATTTATATCTTGCTCAATACATCCGTAATACGAATTCTAAATTAGGAACATCAATAAATTGTAAACATTTTATATTATTTTTCAATGTTATTTATTAAGAAATATAGTATAAAAAATAAAAGTGACGTAGACATCAAATACTCCTGTCTAAAGGCAACCCATTATTATACTTAACTTACTTTTTGTGACTTCTTCGGCTTCGCACCAGGGTCGCTTTCAGAAATCATACCCGAATATGATAAAAGGAAAGAGAATACTGTGCTGTGCTGCGCTGCTCGA
>JARPRG010000321.1:467476-496613 GCA_031001745.1 Hartigia nigra | reverse complement strand
GTAAAAGCGGTAAAAGCGGTAAAAGCTATTCGGTTTACCGACTATACATAGAATAGTTCGTGATTATGTTCAGCGATGATTTCCCGCGCGAAATAACGCAGCAACAGGCAGTTACAGAAGTTTTGGTTGTTCGGCATTATTCTCTGTCATCCGTTTAAATGTTTTGAAGTTTTCGCGTAAGTCTAGTATCTTGTAAAGTGAAGAAAACGTAAAATTTACGAAAAATGGCGGGAGTTGAGGTTGATCAAAGAATAAAAGACCTCGAAAGGGAATATGTGGATTTCTTGGACGATGAGGTAAAGATTTAAGGTTTTCGAATGACCGGTGTTTACAGCATGCCGTAGCCATGTCATAGTCTTTAGAAAAGTTTCTGAATCTTTTCAACCCTTCTAGGAGAATCAAGGGATTTATACGACTTTAGTAAAAAATATGATTGAGGAAAAGAAGCATCGCCTTTTTGTAAATATCAATGATCTTAGGAGGAAAAATCCGGAACGCGCTGCAAGGTAGAGGCTTTACTAGATAGTAAAGCCAGAATGTTACGCTGTGGAATAAATTATTTTAATATGTTGATATTTGTATAATAATGTATCTTTTATGTTCTTCAGCTTGTTAAATAATGCCTTCGAAGAACAAGTAGCATTTCATGGTGCTTTGAAACAGTTTGTTATGAGTATTGATACGGATTATGCCAAAGGCAATACCGAATTCTTTGTCGGCTTTGAAGGAAGTTTTGGCAATAAGCATGTTACACCGAGAACACTAACTTCCAGGTTTTTAGGCAGTCTGGTTTGCGTCGAAGGCATCGTCACAAAATGTATACCAATTTATTGTTATTACCACTTTTAGCTTTTAGAACGAACCGTTAACAATTAAAAATTGCATTCGCTTCAGGTTCCTTGGTAAGGCCAAAAGTTGTTAGAAGCGTTCATTATTGCAGTGCAACTAAAACTATAATGGAAAGGGCTTATACAGATTTAACATCCTTTGATGCATTTCCAAGTTCTGCGGTATACCCTACTACGGTAATATTTTAAGTCAACTATGGGTTATTGTGGCTGTATATATAATGCTACAGGACTTTCAATAAAACTGTTTTCACCTACAGGATGAAGATGGAAATCCATTGGAAACAGAATTTGGTCTTTCTACTTACAAAGATCATCAAACATTAACGATTCAAGAAATGCCTGAAAAGGCACCGACGGGTCAATTACCACGCAGTGTTGATATTATTTGTGATAACGATTTGGTGGATTTATGCAAGCCTGGAGACAGGGTTCAGATCGTTGGCAATTACCGATGTTTACCAGGGAAGCAAGGCGGCTATACAACCGGGACTTTCAGGTTTCTATGTGTACCAGTTAACTCCATAAATTTGTATTCCCGCTAGAAATTTCATTAAAGGAAGCTGTCTTCATTTTGCAGAACGTTACTGATAGCTAACAATATAACCCAACTGAATAAAGAGGCAAATTTGGCAATTTCTCATGACGATGTAGCAATGTGTAAAAAATTGGCGAAAAGTAACCCGTGTCAAAATATCTTTGAACTTCTTAGTAAATCGTTAGCGCCATCGATTTATGGACACGATTACATCAAAAAAGCCATCCTTTGTTTACTACTTGGGGGAGTCGAGAAAATCTTACCAAATGGAACTAGACTTCGAGGGTAAAATAATATGCTCGTAAATATTAAAAGAACACTAAATTCTATAAGACGATTAAAAAATTGCATTACAATCAATAGAGATATAAACGTGCTACTGATTGGAGACCCTTCGGTTGCCAAATCGCAACTTTTGCGTTACGTTCTGTGCACTGCACCACGTGCCATTCCCACTACTGGCAGAGGATCCTCAGGAGTCGGTTTAACCGCAGCTGTAACAGTCGATCAGGAAACAGGTGAGAGGCGATTGGAAGCTGGCGCAATGGTTCTGGCGGATCGTGGCGTTATTTGCATCGACGAGTTCGACAAAATGTCAGATATAGATAGAACAGCTATACACGAGGTGATGGAACAAGGACGAGTGACTATTGCCAAAGCTGGAATTCATGCGAGTCTTAATGCCCGATGCTCGGTATTGGCCGCAGCTAATCCTGTCTACGGAAGGGTATACATTTTTTCTACTAGTATTTCTACATACATCTAAGAAAGAACGTCTACTGATTCAGGAATCGAAAGAGATGTTAGCCATTCTTTCTTGACATTTCAGTACGACCAATATAAAACTCCTATGGAAAATATTGGACTTCAAGATTCCTTACTTTCGCGATTCGATTTACTATTCGTTATGCTGGATATGGTCGATTCTGATCAAGATCACATAATCAGCGATCACGTAGTGAGAATGCATAGATATCGAAATCCAACCGAGCAAGATGGCGAAGCCATGCCTATTTACAGCAATGTCGATATGCTGACCACAAAAAATCCAGATAGCGTCGAGTCCAAGGAATCGGATAACACAGTCTTTGAAAAATATGATCCATTGCTACATGGCCGATCGCGTGCTAAAAGGTATTTCATCAATATTTGTATTTCTTGCGAATGTCAAACCAAACGCAGCTTGTGTTTCATAGATTCAATGTGAACATGTTCTTTTTTATTCAAGGGATCAAATTCTTAGCATTAAATTCATGCGGAAATATATTCATATTGCTCGTTGCATGAAACCAAAACTAACAGAAGAAGCTAGTACAACCATTGCGGATGAATATTCAAAATTACGTTCAGAAGATACCGTAGATTCCGACGTGGCCAGGGTTCGTTACAGAACTGTTCCTTTCGGCAAGACTTTCTCGCGTATGCAATTATTCTCAGCGAAACATTCTAATGTATTTTATTTTAGACTCAACCGATCACCGCGCGTACTTTGGAAACATTGATTCGTTTATCAACGGCTCATGCCAAGGCCAGATTGTCCAAGAATGTTACCGTCGATGATGCACTGGCAGCCATCGAGCTGGTGCAATTTGCATACTTCAAGCGCGTCCTAGAAAAAGAGAAGAAGAAACGTCGTCGTCGCGACAGTGAAGTTTCGCACGACGAAGACGGTGGTGAGGATGATCAAAGGAAAAAGAAACGTACCAGGAAGGACAGAAGCACTGACGGTACTCAGGATCCGTACAGTTACGAGAGTGAGGATGATTCTCATGTCGACGACGCCGTCAAAAGAGTCACGAGATCACAAACTCTGATAGAAACAGAAACTCCATCGAGCGGCACGATTTCCGCTCCTAGTTCTGAGACTATAGTTCTCGAAAACACTGAAACAGCCATCATTACTGATGAAAGGTATGCGAATAATTAATTTACTATTTAAATTAGGCTATCGAATTGGTATTTCTTTGTTTTTTTCCTTACGTTAATTATTTTACGTAGATTTAAAATATTCCGGACAAGTTTGCACAAGTTATTCCAACAACAACGAACCCAGACGCTTCCCATGTCGAGAGTGCGTGAATATATAAACAATCAGCACACACCGGAGTTCACATCCGGTGAAGTGACAGCTGCTGTCAATAAAATGACAGACGCGAATCAGCTGATGCTTGCTGATGACAATATCTTCCTCATTTAATGATATCCATGCAAGCACACGTCCACGTCAAGTAAGGAGTAAGATTATTGTTTTTTTACCGAAGAACCGCCATATTGTTATTCTTAAATTTACCCAGTGCACAAGGTTATACTCATTAAGCATTTGCGTACCAGTGCGAGTCACTAACAGTAATTGTCGTCGACGATGTATAAAATACATTTTTACTTGTTTTTTTTCAAGAAACTATGTTCTATCTTAAATACCTTACTAGAAATATTTCCGCATCTTTATGGGGCTAAGGCAAAGTACATTCGTTTTAGTCATTTTATATACAATAACATGTATTAGCTCTATACATTATAATACAACACATTGGCACATAAACTAGGCAACAATTATCAACATTTATCACCATAACGTAAACGTAATATAGTTTACATCTCTACTGCTTTCCTTCTTGCTTTCATGTAAATATATATAAAATCAACTCATAGTATATAGATATAATACTCGTATTATATTATTTTCACTAGCTAACATTTAGGCTGGGTCTGAAATACGATCGGTGTATTTCCTCCAATTGGTTTCCTTTCCACGCGATTTTATTTCTTTCTTTTCATCCGCACAACTTTTATCTTAACTCTTCATGCTTTTACTCCATTTCTTTTTCATACCGCCAAACCCCCATTAATCATTCGGCTCTTCAACCTTGTCAGCCTTCTTCTATGTCTCGACAGCTAACAATCTGTTCCATGAAATATTTGAAAGAACGTCAAAACACGAATTCTAGGACGGTCGTTTTTTGCGTTAAAAGAATTCTCGTTACGACGTAGAAAATAAATTTAATGAAAGCTAGTAAACCTGCTGGGGTTCTCTTATGTTTTTATACGAAACTAGAAAAATCTTAGGAATCGACAATGCGATAAAAATTACCTTCCTTTTCTGTCACAAGAATCACAATGGACCGTTCGAGATCTAATTATGTCATTTTTTTTTTCTTTTTCGTACAAACAAGACAAACAATTCACTACCTACCTATTACGATATCTAAGATTCCCTATGATTATCTAATACTTGACTACAATACTTCTCATAGTTAGATTCGAACGGCCATTATAGTCCTAATGTCATTCAACGAAGACATAGACATCCTGTTTCTTTTTTCCATTTAGTTTTCATTCTTCAACTTGATAGATGTCTTCATTGACAAAGGAAGTTCAGACCCAACATTAGTAATTAGTACCATACAAAATCTAGTCACTCAGTCTGTAACGTTTAATAACACCTAATCGACTTAACTCATAATGTTCCTTAAACTCTTAAAAGGAGCCGGACCGTTTCCATCGCTAAGAGACTTTGTCGAATCGTATCCAGTGCTCATTGTACTAACAGTTGCCCTTTTCAACTTCAACCACCTCAACCTTAAATTACTATCTAGTGCTTCGCCACAATTCGTATAAAATCTACATACTCTTATAAATTACTCTTTCTAACCAACTACCTGAACGTTCTTTCCCCTCTGCTCTGTTTTTTTACTCCTTGGTTATCCGGCCACCTCATGGTGGACGATTTACAAAATTTTATCCTTTAATAATTACCTAATACACTCAATTTTTATTATGCCTGTAAACACGCTAATCGCACTTTCTCACGTCTTATCATTTATCTTGGTTAACGAGAAAAAAAAGTGCGTTTCACTCGTACGTCCGTTTAGCAAAGATTTATCGGATAATACACGCATCACTTAGCTCTGGAAAACCTGAGTATTTCATAAAAAAATCTTCTTCCAATCCAATCCACCAAACGCAACCATCTCGCAGAATTTTGAGAATTTCATCTGACAGGTTCCTGTTATATTATTATACTAACAATTCTCCGCATCTTCTGTCTTGTTGTATATCTATAATTTAAAGCTCGATCCATAGGAGACTTCGCTTCTTGTACCCATCAGCACGTTTGTGCCATCGTGCAAAATTGACGCACAATGTAAAACGTTTCTCATAACTTCAATATCGTGCACACGCACATCCAAGTAGCTCGTAATAGTTGAAAGATTATTAATTTTGAATTTTCTACTGTATACAGAATCGCTCAGAGATCATCATTATTCTTCTTCACTGGATTCTGTACTGTAGGCGAGTTGTTCGCGCCACCATTCTCGCACCTCAAGCATCACGCTGGAGACTTTTGGTGTTGTCAACTTCGTGTTGAGCGTTTCTCGCTGTTTGTTCTGCTCTGTGCTTTCTGTGAGATGTGGCAAATTGTTTTTTACGACCGCTAAAAAAAAACGATGCAAATACAGAATTATTCTTGACAATGACAAAAGCTTTAGTAAACGTTTAAGACGAGTATACTCACGGGAAGGTCGGCTATTCCTTTTCTTCGAGACGGCCATTTTGTCCTTCTCCGTTCGCACCGATGCTGGATCGGATAACGTTGGAGCAAGATACTTCCGACCTGAACCACTTCCTATGCTGTCTGATCTTGGCAGCGCTATAGGCTTTTTGCTTCTATGTCTGAGACCCTCGGCGTCCTGATAAGAAGAAAGTATAGAATTTTCGAAGAATTAATGTCATTTGGAAATTTTCAAAGATTTTACCTTTACCTTTACGTCAGTTTCTTCTTCGCGATCGACACTGGTTTCTTTACCCTTTTCCTCTGTGTGATCTTGCGCCGGAGTTACAGCGTCGTTCGTCGCTCGTAAACCGGCAATTAAATTATTCTGCGTTTTCTGTAATGAAGATCGTCGTCGTAATATACTTTTTGGCAAAAAATTTATACTGAAATTATTTACACCAACTGCTCGAATCTTCTTAAGACATCCCTCCAGCCACGTTCTAATCGTCTGCTTGGCTACTTCCTCTTCTATTATATATTCGAATTCTTCCCGCGCCAAAAGCTCCTCCAATTGAAGAGCTTTTCTAATGTCGACCGATCTATAGGACAACATGCTGAAACAAAGATGATATTAGGTAACTTTTCAATTTCTTCGTAAAAAGGCAGAACATGTTTACTCACTTGATGACATCGTGAAATGTTACATCCTCGCCATTATGCAGTCGTTCCAATTCGTAGCACATGTATTTAAAAAGCAATCTATCTTTTTGAGGATCCGTCTCTAATCGTCCTTTTAATAAACGTAGAATAAATTTAACCTAAAGAACAAAAAAAAGTCAAAATTCATGATATCCCATTTAAAATGCACATGAAACGGTTCAAGCAGGTAATAAAGAATTTGCAAAGTTTACCCGTCTGACCGGTATCACGCCCCGTTGATAAATGTCAACGACATTCCAGGTATTTTGAAAATTTCTGATATCAGCGTAAGAGAGTAACGCGTCTTCTTCGTTAGAATAAAATAGTGAGAAATTCTCCATGATGATAGCTGCAACCATGAGAACAGTGAGAAACGAATCGTTTGAATTACCGAAGAACTTACCCACTAGTAGATTGAGAACGATATACGTAATGATAACGTAAAATGTACAAAAGTATATGAGTGATGCGTGAAAATTGCCGCAATCCGTTTCCCAATAATTAGCAGCCGGTGTGCAATATGGCGGTTGCACCATGCAGTCGTGCATAATTTTATTCCAATCCTCGCCGGTGACTATACGAAAGAGCATAGCCACTCCAGTGACAGGCGACTCGAAGTTGGCTCGCCTGTAGTAAAGTATTTTAATGTTGAACAATTGAAATTCAATCGCTACAAAATCAATACTCGTACCTGCCAATTCCTTCGCCGTACTTAACAGTCCCAAAGATAATAGTTCCCGCTAGAGCGTAAAAAAATACCAAGAGAAACATGCCAAAAATGATAAAGAAACTTTTACACACTGATACTCCAACGGTGAGCATTAACATTTTAAGCGTGGTATGTTTTCCAGTAATAGTGAAGAATCGCAGAATCACCACCATGAATCCAATGACGTAGGACAGGTCATTCTATGGAGAAGATAAAGAAATGTTATAGCGCTTGTCATTGTAATTTAGGGATATTTCGATTTCGTACTTTCATGGTACAGTGAATGACTATCCAAATGACTCCAACGACAGTGACTAGGAGGTCGTATCTGTTTCTACGAGACTGCCAATATCCACGTGGAGTAAACGCAATGTTCTTCATGATGACTTCAACGAGGAAGACTAGAGTCAATATGATGGAGACGGTTGCTAGAGCTTCCGTGTGTTCCTCCTCGATTCTCCACTTAAATGTTCAAATATTAATGGACCAAGTGATTCCAATGAAGTTATTGAAAATCTAGAAGGAGGTGAATTCTTACCGAAACGCATAAAAGAGCACTATTTATTAGGACCATGACTGCGATAAATCGTTTAAAATAAATATTTTGCGTGATGTCATAAATGAAGGCTCGAAATTTCTTGCCATCCGGTCTGGGAGGCAAATGCAGTGGTTGGGCGATCTTCAATCTCTTTTTAAGGTCACACCTTTAATTCATATAATAATGTTGTATTATGCTTATCTAAAGTTATATCGTACAACTGGTTTAAATGTCTTACCAGCGTCGTTGGTCAACCGTGAGCAAGGCTGTGCCTTTGTTCTCTGAATAATTAGCAATAACAACACCGACGAACAAGGTGAGACCGATCATGCATCCAAGGAAGATATAAATATGGATATAAATGGCATGGACCTAAAATAAAGAGAAGGAATAAGATCTGCACACGAGATAGATGATCCAGATGGGACGAAGGAATCTTACAGGACCAAGAGCCTTGATGAGGACATCCCTGACGTCGAGCCATCCCTTGAAGGACAAAACTTCAAAAAGTGCGAGCATCGCATCGCCTATATTATCAAAATTGAATCTTCGTGGATTCGCCCTGAAAGAATCGGTTCGAATAACTTTAAGGGAAGAACTGTAAGGGAGAATGAAAAATAATTTACCAAACTCGAGGAACCAGTATGGATGGATAACTTTCGTTTTGTCCAGGTTGAAGTTTCATCTTGGTGACGAAGACTCGTCGCATGAAAACTCCGACGCAATCTTCCCTCTTCAAGATGGTTGGATCGTTGCAGCGTGCCAGTCTTCCACCATAGAGCTGAACCCCGTAGCTCGCAAAGACGAACATCAGCAATATCAGCAGGGTTGATACCTAGAAAGCAGTTGATCTCTGGTGTTCCAGAAGAGTTTACCGAGAGGAAGGTGCAGGGAATATCTACCAGCAGGATCTCTTTGAATCCTCTACAGAGTTCGTAGACAACTTTTCTCATGTGAGGGACCAGGGTGAATATTCTGAGCGGCCTGACGCAGCGCAGAATCATAAGTAGCTGCGCCCCGGAATTCGGCGGGACGCTCTTTGGCATCCAGCAGAGAAAAACGAGGCTTACCTGAAAAAATGTCAGAGGAGAGAATACAAGGACGAAGTCACGTGGGTCTCGCGAGGATCGAGATTCGTAAAACTCGATATAAAAATTTAAATGTATTTCAGGGAAAGCCTCGTGCTCGAGCTCCTTACCACGTAAATGAACACGTCTAAAACGGAAGCTACGTCCTTGATGTAAGCCTTAGGTGTGAAGAAAAGCCCGTCGGCCAGGATCTTCAGAGCTAGCTCGATGCTCATGAAGATCACGAAGCCGTACTCGGCGATCTGTAGGGCCGGCACTTCCATAACGCGGTACCTCGGAGTTTCGAACATCATGGATATGCAGGAGAATGTGGTGGCGCATATCATAACCCAGTCCAAGTACGTGACCAATCCGAGAAAATTGCTAAGAAAGGGCGATTCCCGTGATTGAGACCGTAAAGGAGGCATGACAGATTCTTAAAATGCGAATTCCACTCCAAAAGTGGACTGGCGAGGCTAAATTTTCATTCGGATACTTTTTTCTCTTTTACTATTTCTTATCTTTTGCTTTCTCTTTGTTCTCGGTATGCGTGCCACACGACGTACTCACTGTAAACTCTTATACTGCACTTTTCTCTCCTTCCCGGTCAACGGATCTTTCAATCTTGCGTCGTACCGGGCATAGACGAGCAGCTGGCAGATCTTTCGAAACTTGCTCTCGCGAGGTACCGCGAACAGGGGTGTGTCGAAGAACGGATGGTTCTCCCTCAAATCGTCCTCGCGTTGGTTCCTGAGACCAGAGTTCACCGTCGTACGCGTCAAATTTGATCATAATCAGCGAGAGACCCGACGCTTCTCTACTAGTATACCTTCTCATTTCAGCTTGCTGCCTCTTGGCCTGCAGGAGCTTTATGTCGAGATCGTGAGGCCTGCTACGAGAGGAGGTTACTCTGTTTATCGCACCGATGTCTCCGTTTTCCATGAGATGCTCGTAGGTCTGCTTCAGCTTTATGGAGCCACTACGGACACTTCGCCTAATTGACCTGCGAACAAGAATCGAGCTCAACAAATCATTGGCGTCTATTCGCCATGCATTTAGATTTATTATTTTCTTCTTCTATATACTTTTTCTGATCTATACGCAGCTGCTTGGCACTGCTCACGGTTCCTTGGGACTTCAGAAGACCTTTACCCGGCACTGGTATCATCGCCGAGTCTCCCAGCATCAATCTTTGATTATTCGAATCGCTGAAATAATTTCAAAATGTTTTCGTCAGTCATTCGATTAGCCCATACTACGGTGTACCTACTTTATGATGTAAGTCACGGCTGCTTTCTTAAGGCTGGTTACGACGTTTCTCACTTTTGGCGGATTATTTAGAATCTTAACTGGTCTTTGCTTGCGATATACCATTTTCGAGTCAAAGGTTTCGTTGATCTTCTTGGCGCCTTCGTTCTCGTCGTCCTCTACCTCGAAGACGAATTGTCTCATGAAACTTTCGCGGACTTTTGGCAAATTAAAGTCGGACGGGACTTTGTGGAGACACGTCATTTGCGGACTGTCAGGAAATTTTTCAAAAATTCTTAATCTAAACGGCAGAGTCTCCTTGATCTCGGCGCTTTGCTCGCGAAACTTCAGCTGCTTCAACTTCTTGATGTCCTCGTCGAGCTCCAAATTATCCAAGATCACAGCGACGAAGAGACTCAGCACAATCTGCGGGGGTGTCGAGAGAAATATTTTTCTTCAAATGTAAAACGACGAAAGTTTGCGTGCGCCTTGGTCTCTGTAAAATCAATTATTCTCACCAACGTGACAAACAGATGATAAAGGATAAAATATACGGCAACGAATGGCGCCATTGTTTCGTGTGTCCTGAGCATCGTTTCGTCCATAACATCCACCCAGGCTTCTTGCGTGAGGATTTGAAACATGGACATGAAAGCCTGTCGAGAAGTCAGAAAGAAAAAAAAAGTCAGAGGGTTTCTCTGATAATCTCGTACGTAGGGGGCTGCTTAAATGATTCGTATAATTACCTCGGGAAACGTTTCGAATTTTGTGAAGTCACAGAGAAAGCAAAATAGCTGCATGGAAATGCTGGAAGATATGACCAGCAAGCACATAGTGAATATAATGAGGCTACCCAACTTCTTGCCAGGTCCAAAGATCTTATAAACAAAATCCTCCAGCATGGGTGAAGCTTTTATGAGTCTGACTACTCTCAAGACCTGTTTTAAAGAAGCAAGAAATACTTTTAATATACTTTTAACGAGGACTTTTGCTTTTTCATGGGAAATATAAAATCACCTGAAAGTAGGTAAATCCCGAGAGATAGAAGAATGGAATTATATGTATCGTCGTGCCAATCGCAAGTAACAGTTCGAACTTGTGTATGGAATGTTTGTAGTAGCCGCGAAAACCCAAGCACCAAATTTTGAAGAGCGTCTCAAGATCCAAAAATATCGTGAAAGCAATTTCGGCATAATAATAATTATCGTAATAGGTGTGACGCGGCCTCTCGTCGTGTTTAAAATTCATCGTAGCCGTGGTGATGCCGTTTGCCAAAATGGCGCACATGACGACCATGCGAAAATGCGGCGAGCGAAGAATCGCGTGACACAATGGAGACGCGAGTCCACCATGTTTATTCTCATCGAGCGTTATCAATTTCCAGCCATTGTCGTCCCCAGTCAAGATCTAAAAGATTGCGTCACTCTTAGAGCAAATTCATACAGGTTCCTTTGGCGCTTTTTTTTTCTTCAAATTCAACGAACGTCGTATTCACCTGAGAAGCCGAACTGTTACTTATGTGTCCACGCACGCCCCACATTTGTTGAAACTGCACTCTTATTTCGTTAAAAGTTTCCGTTATCACGGCGATAAAGACATTCTTCACGAGCCACGCAAGAAAGAAGATCATCGTGCTGAAATACAAAACTGCCCGCCACGCTGGTAAACTGTCGATTGCTCTGTACATGATGAAGACCCACCCTTCCTGAGAAGCAGCTTGATAGACTGTGAAGATACTCGTTGCTGAAATCATTTCAATAGATTCTTACCGTTCTTCCATAGCAGATACTTACGATACGTAGGTATCGATTGATTTCTTTCTTACCGAATTCATCGAATCCATTAAATCCCATAATGTACCTAGAGAGTTCTAATTTCATACACATCATTCCCTCGGGACATTGATAGCCAGACTCGGGATCGGTAGAACAAAAAGTATCAGGTATGGCCATGCTGTTTATAGTTATGTGATTAGGATCGGTATTGTTTAGGACACAGTGATTCTTCAGCTCGCCAAAGAACTGAACTCCGAGTAGGCCGTAAAGAGACATGAAGAATAGGAAGAACAGGGTCACGTTGTAGATCTGTTGGCTCGACCGTCTGAAAGTCGAATTGAGTCTCTTAGAGTAAATAATAAAGGGTGTACTCTTCACTGAGATCAATGTCATTGAAACGACTCTTACTTGAAGATCTGATTGATCCTAGACTTTGGCATAGAGAACTTGAGGAAGACGCGAAGAAATCGTATCATGATCAGGGGACGCGGAGCTCGCATTATGGAGGCGTAACTGAATTTCAAAACAAAGCCAAGCATCTCGAACATTTGTAAGATAACAGACAACCACAGGAAGAACACCATGCTCGCGTCAAATTGACACCAATGGTCCTTCAGGTAAGGCACCTCCCCCTGCAACGGAATTATCGAACTCTAAATATAACCTAATGCTAGACATCAAACACAGGATTGAAGTTACCTTCAAGATACCACGGATGTGCATTTTGGCGATCATTTCGGCAGTGAATAGAAAGGTAACGATGAGGTCGCAAATAAAGGTGACGTACTGAAGCGGCGGCACCTTCTCAAAGGTCTTCGGAGTATTGAGGCAAACTGAAGCCAAGGAAACCAGGGCACAGAACCTCATTAATCTTCTGACCCAGAGCTGAAAGCATCCTCCAAGTGAAAAGATCTGAAAATAATGGGAGGACGACTGTTGTCTTAATTTGGTGACCTACCTTATTTACCCATTCGATGTCAGCGCTTTCGTTGAGGGATTCCTCCGGACCGTAATCGGCCAGGACGGGCTCCCCCTTGAGGCTCTGCTTGCGCCCCAACATCATAATAGGAATTATGTTCGCAATGGTGAGGCCTAGAAAATCGCGAGTTATCGGTTCACAAAGGATCCTTAGGAGTTATCAGGAAATTTAAGATCATCAAATAGTAACAGAGGCACACGACTCGAGGAATTCTTCTTGCACGTTACGAATTCCTTTTTTTTTTTTTTTTAATAACGTACTTAACATACAAACAATTAGCTACTTAGCAGTTTACTTGGGAAAGACTTGCGAGAAACGTACAACGTTTACAATCTGAATCTTAAATCTTTTCTCTTACTTTTTTCTTTCATCTTCTTTTACATCCTTTATATTCTTAGCGCTCTCAACGGATCGGATGTTCTTCAAGAACGCAACTTCTATCTAACATCTAATGTAATGCGTTATTTTAGAAAATTAGTATATTTAATGTTTTCTTTTTTTTTTTAACAAAGTAGGTAAAACAGGGAGTTAGATAACGAGGAATACACTAAACCAGGTCACTAAGGATACTTGTAACGATCAACGAGGTGTAACTTTTTTTAAGAACTCAACGTCTGTCTAAATGTAATCTTACGTAATTAAAAAAATTCAAATAATTGACGTTCTCCTCTTTTCTCTTTAGTCGCGAAATGAATTAATTCAGTAATTTTTGTCTTTTTTTTTTATACCAATGGTCAAACGAACATAAAGACACATAGACCACACACAACATACACGTTAAGCGTATATAGATAGAACACTTGAAGCACATATATACTCACGCCGCCGCAACTTTAATTTCACCTTTATTATTGTCAAAACATTAGCTGAAAAATTATTTAAAAATATAAGCCATCTACATCTACGTTATTGTTTTTATTAAGGTATTAGTTTTATTGTTTTTTAAGTATCGGATTTATTTCATCAATAATAAAACTGGACTGTTTTTATCGGAACGTGTCATTTTACAAAGCTACAAATATTTCTTATTAGGAGCAAGATTTCATGGCTTCTGTAATTTATGCGAAATACAGCAGAAGCACTTTTATAAATGAAATATAATAAATCTCGAAAGATAATCAATCACACATTCCACTCATGTAACCCCGTTTAAGTGGAGCTTTCAATTTTTGTTGGATCATCCATGTGCTCCTTACTGACTGAGACTCTCAAGTAAAAATGGGACAGTTTCGCTGAGCCCATTTCACGAGCCATCCGAAAAGTGGTTAAGAATAGGAATCCCTTATAGACTGATATAAGACGCGCTCACCTTTCTTTAAACTGTTCAGCCGACGAAAAACTCTGCCGTAAAGGCAAATCGAATAAACTACATTTCACATAAAATAACGTTAAAGATCAACGATTGATAAACATCTTAGTAACAACAAGCTGGCGGCATGGTGGTGAAGATTTTGGTGGGGCTGGAACGTAGAGCCAGCTGAGATGCTGAGCATGAGCAGTGGCAGCCCCTTCTCATCCCTGAAGATCAATATTTCAAAACTCGGCCATGGTGCATGGAAGTTAATAGCGCGCGGAATCCTCAGCCCCAGGAAGATCTGATGATCGTTCTATCGGTCAAAAAGGACAAACGTATTAATATGTAGGAAGCTCGACGTATTTATTGTCGTAATCAAAAAAATTCATTCGCTACAAAAATGTCCTTCATTATTCTACGTCGACTAATCTATAATAGTACAATATATAGTTCTGTATATCGTAGACTTTAAACTCGTTAAAATATTTGATATAGTCTAGTAAACTGAGTAATTCCTTTGCTTATGTTTTTTGTAAATTTGATAATCTCTCTTTGTAGCATTGCTCGTTCACTTTCATCAGCATCCTTGCACAGCCTTCTCAGCAGCAGCCATCATCTTACTGAACTCAGAGTACGGATTACTCAACAAGTTGGCAGGCGTGTCAAATTCGACAATCATTCCATTATTCATTAGCAAGATTCGATCGCAGTTTTGGACTGTTTGTAATCTATGCGCAATCGTGAGGACAGTACAGTCTGAAAATTCTTGCTGTATCGTATTTTGAACAGCTATTTCCGTTTCGGGATCCACCGCAGCCGTGGCTTCGTCGAGTACAAGAATCTTTGAAAAATTGAAGTATGAACAAAAAATAAAATCTGAAGCAAACGAATAAGCCTCTCGTACACAAGAAATATTACTTTGCTACGTCGTAATAAAGCTCTGGTTAAGCACAGAAGCTGCTTCTCTCCCATGCTCAAGTTATCTCCTCCGAATCCAACTGAGGCATTCAATTGAGCGGAAATGGACTGTATCCTGCTTTTTAATTTCGTCTTTTCAAGGGCCTCCCAGATTTCGATGTCTTTGTGTACTTTGAAAGGATCCAAATTGGATCTAGAAGTCAGAGTGAAGTCAGGCAAAGTCAAAAATACTTTAATACATATCGGAAAATATCGCAATTGATATAATAGAACCTCTTACGTACCTTATAGTTCCGCTAAAGAGTATTGGATCTTGCGGCACGATCGATAATTTGCTTCTCAGCAAATCTAAACTTATTGTTTTTATGTCTACGTCGTCAATTTTGATTTTTCCACCAGCCAACTCAACCAATCTAAATAGCGCGACTGTTATTGAACTTTTGCCAGAACCGGTTCTACCGACGATACCTTAAAATATTGAATTAATATATGACTATAATAACCTAAGCAAATCATTCATAAAATCATACCGATTTTTTCTCCCTCTGTAATAGTGCAAGTAATTCCGTTTAATACCAAAGGTAAACCCTCTCTGTATCGCATTTGAACATTTCGAAATTTAATTTCACCCTTAGTTGGCCAATCGACAGGTAATTTTATGTTTGTCTTTGTATTTTGTTCTTCGCTCTCTAAAGTCTAAACGTTAAATCAATTGATTAACAATTGGTATAATTGAGGATATATCGATCGTCAACGTGAAATCTACCTTAAGGTAACGCTCGATATTTTCGACGCTTATAAATCGAACATCGGTTTCCGATATTAATCGAACGAAGTATTGAAAAACGCCTGAAATCTGGGCACAGTAAGTCAAAGCCAAACCCGCCAGAGCTGGAGCAACTTGATTCTTCATTCCGATAACAAAAAAAGCTGTAATACTAATAGACAACACAGCCAAGCTGTCGAATCGCACTGCCAGCCAACGCATAGCTATATTACAGAGAAATGACGAGGAATTGTTTAAATCGAACAATTCTTGAAACCTAAAAAAACAAAATGAATATAACAACGAATATTTCGCTTGTATATTAAAGACGTTATAGATATTTCACGTTTGCGAACTTTTTCAAGCACTCATTTTCTTTGTCAAAAGCATGGATGGTGCTCAGTCCCTGTGTGGTGGCCATGAGAAAACTGAAGATCGGTGATCGCGACGAATTTTCAATCCGTCTGAGATCGCGAATGGCCACTCTAAAATTAATATCATTTCACATCACTGATCGAACGAAACTGCTTTCCCTCCTGATTAATTAATAAGGACTTACCTGAAAACTGCATTAATGAAGTAGTAAAGCGCAGCGAGAAATATCAGAGGTATTGCGAACCATGGGAAGACCATGCATATAAATAAAACGGCAAAGAGAACAATAAAGGTATTTTGTATAATGCCCTCCAGTGTTATAGGTAACCTGGTATCCACTGTAAATAATATTTTATCAATGCTCCAAATTTATTCAATAATTAATATTATTCGACATGGAAGGAAGCTTACCTTCGTCCATGTCTCTACTGAACATGTTTTGTATTCTACCACTTGGAGTAGTCTCGAAGAATCTGATTGGAGCTTGAATAATTTTTTTAAACACCTCATTGTGCAATGTCGTAGATGCCTTTATAGTGAATTGCGTGATTGCCAAACCACGTAGTAAACTTGTCGTCAATATAACAACGATACATAAACCGTAAACAGTCTGGTAATAATAAAAATTAGGATTGTCGTTTATATTATTCGAAGGTATCGTTTCGTTGCCTATAATCACAGTCGCGTTCTGTCGATCAGATTATACAATTAACCCATCTTAATATAAAATGTTCAAGAGACACGTTTCAGATTAATTACTTACACCACCACCAGCATTTAACCAACTTGCTAGCCACCAATTACTGAAAGCTGTGCTACCAATGTTAAAGAAAAATGCCAGAACTACTAAAAGACCGAGAAAGTAACCGCCAGCAGCTTTGATATACGTGTTATAAGTGTGGGCCTTGACGCTACCACGCTCCACTTTATCGGGTACCATTAAAGCAGTTCCTTCGACAAGTTTAAGACGTTAAAAGAAGAGTATTAAGAATCTTTTAGAAAAATTATTTGAAAATTAACCAACCAGCATTCGAGACTTTCTCTGGAGCCTTCACGCTCCCTTGAGAATTTGAACTCAACGTTCGATCTAAACTTTTGAGGTTTTGTACTTTGTCTCTATCTGTCTCCGTCTCCTCTGATTCGCTATTCTGCTGTCTATAGAGAGAAAAAAAATAGTTGATTAAATACCGAAGATAGAACTATCGAATAAACCTACTCTGCAAGATTATTCTCAGTTTCCATCTGAATGCTCTTGACCATCATCGCGTACTCCTTATCAAGCTTCATAAGTTCCCCGTGAGTGCCATGCTCGATTATCCTGCCTTCCCGCAGCATATAAATATCATCACATCGGTTCAAATACTGTGAGAAGTATAATGCAATTATTATGTGAATTATTATAAGATATTGAGACAGCAATTAAAATTATGACATACTTGAATTTGATGCGTCACAAAAAGGACGGTTTTATCCTTAAGAGCATCCAGTATCAAATTATCAAAAATATAGACGCTCACGTGAGCGTCTACGGCGCTCAAAGGATCATCCAAAAGATAAATGTCCCTGAGTAAGAGGTAGAAAAGTATTAAACTATCTAATTTGTATTTTTATCTATATCTATATTTATTCTTAGATACCTATCCGCATAGAGAGCTCTGGCAAGAGCTACTCTCTGCTTCTGTCCACCAGAAAGATTAATGCCTCTTTCACCGATCTCAGTCTGATCTCCACCTGGCAACATATTCAGATCCTGACCCAAACTGCAGGTTAAAAGTGCTCTGTAGTAACGCCTAGATTCAAAAGGGTCGCCAAACAAAATATTGTCGCGCAAAGTCGCGTTTATGATCCAGGCTTCTTGACTAACAAAAGCACAAGAGCCATCCCTCATTACTTGACCGGAGTTTATCCTCAATTGTCCTAACGCTGCAAGCAATAAACTCGATTTTCCACTGCCGACGTGACCACAGATTCCAATCAATTTTCCCTTGGATGCTTCAAAAGAAATGTCCTTGAGAACTTCTATTCGCTTCACGTTAACTGGCTTATTCAATCTTTCCATCTCTTCTTTCTCGCCCTTCTGATTTCTACGAACCTTCTTTCTACAAGAACATAGAGTAATGTTTAGAACTCCATAAGTGTAAAACTAACTTGACTGGATCAGACTTACTTCTTCTTTCGGCTCTTCTTTGAGCCAGCCGATTCATCGTCCTGATCCTCCAAGAAGGTGCAAACGAATGTTCCGTGAACAATGCCAACAGCTTGTGTTTCGATAATTGGTTTTAAAATCAAGCAATTACCCTCTTCTAGTAGCAGAACACTCTGTGCATATATTGTTATGTTAATTTTCCACTTAGCAAGTACATTATCGCGAGCGGAGAGTCTTGAACTCAAAGAATTTCAAATTTGAGATTTAACTTTGAAAAATTTACTATTTCTTCTCCATCTCCAAACTCGATCGCAAGCATTAGTAGAAACAAGCCAAAACAAACAGTCAAAGAGCAACGAACTTTTCACACTGAATCTTCCAAAAACGAAATAAAGCCATTAAAGCAAAAGACAAAGAATAGTAATGTACATAGTCTTAGAATATCTTGACGAATTGAAACGGTGCCAATTGCATTAAAGAATTTCTTCACTTGATTTCATCCCCTGGAAAATACATGGTAAACATCGTATAAGCTATAATGTCAAGGAGCAAGAAGAATTGGAATAAGCTTAGCAATGAAGTACAGAAGACTGTCCATTTATAAATGATCCCATTCTTTTTTAAAGACTTTCAATCGAATGTAATTGCCGAGATTATTTATAAATAGACGGCAGTGCGAGCTTTTATGGAAAAGTATAAATAGAAGTAAAGGAGAAATTGCGGATAGTTGTATCGAGGAAAATGCATCAGTAATTTTGAGCTACGTCGCACAGAATACAAATTGCTGAGACCTTGAATCGGCGAAATGATATCATCGCGTCGAATATATTAGCGACACCCATCTGCAATATGTTGAATGTATTACGAAGCTGCGAATTGAGGAAGGTCAGGAGTGGAAAGACCTGAAACAATTTACGAACTGTACCGATTCTCATTAACGTTTACTTCCTGTTCTTCAATTAATATTATTGTGTTTCTGCATATGCGTGACTGATGACTGACATGGGAAAAGGAAATGTCTTCTACGATCTCTGAGAATCTGATGAAAAGTTTGAGAAAATTCTACCGCTTCCTTTCATCTACTAAAAGACTTGAAGCAGACTATCTTTTTTTCCAAAAAAGCTGCCATCTTATCTGTATACCAAATTAAATATTACGACAAAAATGAAAATATTTAACTGAAAATGTACAATAGTGCCGACAAGCCCCACGAAGCATAATTAATTCGAGAAACTTATCGTACACACGAGTCTGGCTTCGTTAAGGCAAAGTAAATTCAGTAAAAGATAATCTTATGCGAGACCTTAAATCTCCTAAAGGCTACGAGAGCATCGACAAAGTTTCGCGTCCAATCCTTAATTCTCGAGAGGGCCTGCTTCATCTGATTTCCAAAGAATGTGCAAATTGGAAAAGCCTGGAAAGATATTCCGTTATTGATTGGATGACAGTATGACTTTCTTCCAATCACTCGAATAACGATGATCGCGTGAAGTGTCTCGTGTGACGAAATGAATTAAAACTGAAGATCTCTACTGGCGGCTGTCTTCCGTTTCTCACTTACTTCTGCGGCCGTTAAGTTATTTCCGACGGAAATGTGCGCCAGGAAGGTCACAATGGCCGATATAACAGGCACCGTGGGCGCCAGTGATACACTAAGGCTTTGGAAGTAGGCGGTCTTCAAGAGGAAACTTTGTTCTTGTTTTCTAATACCTGCGTAAGGAAGCAATTCGTTACTACACTGCAGCAACCTGCTGGTCACAATTATCACTGGTTAAACGTGATTAGCCACTGACCAAGAAGATCCTCGCTAAAGCGTCTCTCCCATGCATACATCTTTATTAATTTTATACATTGAAGAATCTCATTCATCAGTCTGATTCTCGAGTCGCCGACCTTCACGGCTTTTCCTCTATAGTAGCTGGTTATTCGCGAAATCATATACTGCAAGCGAGGATGTTTAAATATCTGGTGGAGATATAATATTTGGTAAAGTCTTAAATTCTCACCTGACAAGGATAAAATATTAGAAATACAATCATCCCCAGTAAAGCCATTGGACTTAGTATCCATAAAATGTAGAATACACCGCATATGGTAACTATGGGACCACCGATTACCATAGGACCCAGAATAATCATATCGAATACTCTCTGCGAGTCGTTAGAAAACATGTTAAGAATCTGCAATCATTTTAGATTAAGATTAATTCTGGTAAAGAATCAGAGTACTCGATTGACAAGAATTCTTAAATGAAGTTTTTGCAATTACCTTCCCAATGCTTTTATTTCCCAAGCTGTTCAACCGCATGATTTTTCTATAACACAAGGCTAAACAGGCAGAGCGCAATCTTAGTGCTGTTCTGTAATTTATAGCCCACATCGAGGAGAATATTAGTATGCGAATAAATTCAGTTAAAGTTAAGAGTAAAGCCCATTTAATTCCTTCTTGGACACTTCCGTCGGAAGTCTGTACGAAGATTAACAATCTTCGCATTAGTAGTGTCTGCATTAAAACGTAGTGTTAGTATTGTAAGATCATTTTTAGAGCAAATCAAGATCAAATGAACATACGGGAGCTATAAATCCTAAAATCAGAGATGCAATATACAAGATGCAAGAAACGTAAATCCTTGTACGAATAAATTTCCAAGCCACTGAAGCGAAAGATGCTTTCTCATGTCCGGATCTACTCAACTCCTCGTTCCACAGTAACTCCAGCCTAAACATTGTAAACAATTCAATGATGATTTTAAATGAGATGCAATGGACGTACAGATACGCTGCTCTCAGGAACCAAAGTTCAAGAGTGCAAATAGTAGCTGAATTAGTTTGTTCTCGACAACCTCTCCCCATTATATTCGCATGCATCGTAAGGTGAAACAGCAGGCAAATCCTTCAGTGTAATTCCTTTCCGATAAGCTTTCCACATGTACTTTGATATCCAGGAAAATATAATAAACGAAAATAGACCTACATTATCTATAGGCATTGTTTCTTGTTTTCTGAAAAATATTTCTTTGCTCCAGTAAGTCTCTTACGCCGTATCTTATTCTTAGCAAATATATTGCTATACATACTTCAGTTTTGGACGTAATGGTATGAGGTTCCTAAGTGCATTGTCGTACCTAGAAAATCCACGCCCAGGAATATATTGCACCAGTCTTTGGGGAATTTCATACTTTGTATTCCTTAATGGAGAATAATGATCTTCGTTCGTGGCATCATTCAATCTACAGATACAAAGGTAAGACTTATTTCTATATTAATTAAAAATATATCAAATTCGTGAAATACCTCTGTTCAAGAGATATATATCTTCTAATTTCATATCGAGTACTTTCATCTTGATTCTGTATTTCATTATTCTTCTCTTCTTCATCCATGTTTATAATACTCAAATTATACCTTTAAGGTACAAAAGACAATAGCTACTGAAATCAATGCCAAGATATTCATTAATACTCGTGCATGAAAATTGTATTGTAGTTCTTACCTTTTTAGAAAGAACTTTATCAAACTTAAAATTTATATAAATTCTGCTTATAATTCAATAGATTCTGTCAGTCCATAGAAACATTATATCTTACGTGACAAGTAATAGAATGTTTAACACTGACAATACCTTAGGTTTTATTCCATTAGAGTAGCACGTCAAACTTCCTTATCTATAACGGAATACTGCTATCCAAATAGATGATAATCAAGGAGGTTAGATTTTGTTCAGAACTATCAATATCTATTATTAAGATAAAAAATATCACAGTTTACGAAAATTCAACAACTCTTTTAATCGCGATCAGCAATCAACTTTATCGCACATTAAGTCATTAAGACACCAATTTCCAAGAGATTTTGAATGACTCCTGATTTATGCCAATTACACCGCATATCGACATAAGCAAAATAAAAGATATGACTACGATACAATGGACCGAGTGTGAACAAAGAAATCTAAGAATAGCAAATATTTTTTTTCGCAAAGCGAAAAATGAATTTATCGTAACGCTATCGCGTTGCTCTAAACTGGACTCTAAAAGCAATACAAAACATAGTTAAACTAAACTACTACTTATAAAGTATGCATATCACATTGATCATAATTCGTCAATAAAGATAACGTAAGCACGTTGGCTTTAGAATGTTAACGTTTATTCGTATTTCTTGCGTTGTACAGCTCACACGTAAGCTGTTTACTTATTAGCGAGACTTTTACATAATTCATACACTTCAATTCGTATTTCGCTCGTGTTCCTTTTCACTCACTCTCCCTGTGTCTGTCTAAATATTATAACACGGGTTTACATTTTCTTCGTGTTTCCAGTACATCGATTTGTCTCCTAAATTTCCCTGAAGTACAAAATAGAAATATCTACTAGCGAGCACGAGACACGCAAAACCGTACAAGACCATTCGCAACGTGGAAAGCACTTTAGTATTCTCCTTCCTCTTAGACTTACAAATATAATTGGAAATAAATAAAAGTCCTTACTTTTTACCCGAGACAAGTTTTCTATGGCAAATCTGTATCAGTCAAATTGACATTATCAAAAGTAGGAGGTCTAAGGATACCTGAGGACATTTGCTTCCAAGCTAAAATTTCGAATCACTTTTTCTTTGATACATCGACCCCAAAGGCTGTGCTGCTTTTGACATCGTCGATTCGAGTTCAACATAGAAGAGAAAGAAAGAAAAAAAATAACGTAAACTCAGAAAACGGAAGGCAAGAAATACGCAGAATATTATGCCTTCGCATTGACATTCTCATTTGGAGACTTCGAAAAATTCACTTTCGATTATACTTATTATTGAAAATTATATCCTACGTATCGCATGACATTTTTCACAATTATCTCAAACCCAGCACATGCACATTCAGTTACCTTGCAATTTTTAAATTATCTACTCGCCAGGAATTGGAAGTAGTTAACTGTTTTTTTTTTTTTTTTAATGAATGCTTATACTCTAAAGAAAATGTAATTTATGAAAACAAAATTCACACTCCTGTGGCTTATAGATATCGAAGGATTTAGGTTCGCGAGAACGATTCCTGAGCACTTATTACTTATTCGTAAACAGAAAAGAAAGTTTCATCGTTTTCATTGACATTGAGAATTTTGTTTGACGTAAAAGGGGTTTTTTCTTGTCCGACGGTACACCTATCTTAACATTAGATTAGTTAGATTTATCGGAACGCAATCACTAATAAAAAAAGGGCTTTCCGACGAATATAAGATAACGAAGATTTTAGAAGTTTCTCGAGTCATTTTAGAATGTATCGTGTGTAGCATTTCCGACATTTGACGTCTGTACCGACGCTACAATGCTTCATGATATTCTTACATCAAATTACATGGAAAAAAGTCTTATCCGCTAACGAATTATTATATAGTTTAATATCTATTATATACTTTTCTTTTTTGCAAGGATCAAAAAGTGGAAAAGATTAATGGCTTTGTAACGGAAAATCCGTCACGACTTAAAAATGGATCTTTAATGGAAATGATCCATATATCTGTCATCGCAAAATCCTTCCAATACGTTAGTGCCAACCGATAGAATTTTCAGGTCCTCTTTCAAAAGCTGTTATAATTATTGCCGCCCAACTGACTGCTATATCCTCGATTGCTGGGAGAGTAACCTGGCCTGAAGTTATTACCTAAACCTGGAATTCGAATATTGAGTTCTTGAAAATTCTATAAAATCTCTGAGACCCACTATGAAAACTGTAGTATTGAAATTAAAAAAGAAAAAAAAATCCATTAAAGTAAATAATATACAAAAATTAAAACAACGTACCGCCACAGAAGTTTCCAATGCCGCCCAAAGACATTCCGCTGGAACCACTGGAGGAATTTAAGAACAGTTCAATATATCTATGGGACATGTGACTCTTGTCCTGTAAAAAAAAAAGCATACGTCAATAATAAACCACACAATTATTATATATTCTTTTTAAAAAAAAAAGTTTAAACACCATTGTCCTCTCAACGAACCTTGGACATAGCTTTAACGGCTTCCTCGTGTGTAGCGAACTCGACATCAGCTTCTCCAGAAGCTCGACCACTATTTTCCAAAATAATTCGAATATTTACCGGTACGATGGGTCTGAAAAACTATAAACAGAAGAGACATGAAAGGCCAAATTCAGAGCCGCCAATAATAAGAGCGTAATGATTAAATTGATTTACATCGGCTATGTCTTGTTCCGTAGCCCTGAATGGTAATCCTCGCATGTGTATGCAGTGCATACCGGAATTACCAGTCCAATTGTCAGCACTTCCTCTGAAATTACCGCCTTTCATGTCCATACCGCCACGCATACCCATATTTCCGCCACGCGATCCAAAGTTATTGCCGCTGCCCCACAGGCCGCCGTCAAAATCTACAAACGCACCATTTCAACAATCTCCAAAACTTTATTCTAATTCTTCTGCCGTCTCGATTGTTCTGACGCAAGTACGAATAGCAATGTTTACCTCTGTTTCTGGATCCTCTTCCATTGTTACTAAAACGATTCATCCCGCCAAATCGATCACCGCGATCGTAAGGAGCTGGTCTCTGATTAAATCCACCCATCGGACCTCCGCGCATCTTCGGTCCGATACTTGCACGCACTTCCGACAAGCTGCTTCGGAAGATTTCGATGTATCTGTTGGCGACCGAGGTACATTTGTCAAAATTCGAGATTCTCTTTAATGCGATATGATTTATCATCGATCGTATATTCTCTGATTGAACGTATCAAAAAGCATTCTCCAAGAGGATCCGAATGAACCTTTCATATTTCTACCTTGGAATTCCACGCGACTTTATCGGTCGAATTGATTTTATTGATTGACTCTTCAAAATATTAGTATACCTTTTTTCAAACAGATTCTAACATTCACTATTATAACAAAGGAATGATCGTACTAGAGATATCGATGTTCATCACTCATTCGAAAAATGAGTACATTTTTTATCAAACTAGAGTAGTCTAATGCGCAATGGGACAAGAGCAAACTCATAAAAATTGTACTCTTTCGTTAAACTTCAATGCATTGGTATTATTCGTATTTTTGTCATTTCCATTAAAGCTACATGAAGTAGAATGACAGGAAGCAATATGTGCACTGAGCTGGCTTCCGTTGTGATAAATGGATGTATAGTTCTGGCTCTATAATAACCACCAGGTGACCTTTTGTTACTCAAAAAGATAATACCAGAATACAATGGAAGTAATCTATACTTATGTTCTACGAATTTTTACCCTCCCTTACTGACGTCGTTCAGCGACAAATCGATGCGACCCTGGTAACCTCTGCGTGGATGACTTTGCAGTAAGGTACAATTACAATTGGATTCCACTTCCTGGCCAGCGATATTACTTTCGAACGAAACAACACTAAGTAAGAATATGAAATAAGACTTGAACGCGATTTCAGGAAGTATCGTGGAGCCAGGATGAAAAGTACAATTGCAATTGTTAAATAAATGTGTGAAATTAAGGTGATGGCTACTACCTCCGGAGTGCCCACCCTCCCACGGCGAAAAGCCTTGGGGTAGCCCTACCCACCTCCCATGGGATTTGGTGACGTTTGGTGTAAGGGGGTACCTCCCGCCCGGCGCCCACCCACAGGTTTCGGTCGGGCCAACAGTACTTTGCTTACGTGCGACTAGATTTTTTTCTTTCTTTTTCGAACGCGGCTGCTTCTCTATATTCTGAGATGCCGGCCCGTAAGTGGGAAACGAGCTTGGAAACTCTTTCAATACTTTTCCAGTTTGACGCCGATATGGCGAAATATAAGTCAAGACGAGATGTACTTACCAATGATGGATTAATTCTACCATCAGTTAAATTTAGCCTCTTAATCAGAAAATAAAAACAGTCATCGTGAGATGCTGGAATAACCGGAAGGAGAGTCAATTCGTATTGGGATGTTTAGAGTACAGGCAGTGTAGAATCTCAAACAATTGAAAATTCATTTGAGTTCGGACGACGTGATATAATGAAATAATTAAGTCCAAGACACAATCGTTACGTAATCAGTGGAGAATCAGACGTGGAGATTGTATCTTATCGAGTATACGAGTAGCTGATGGTAAAGGAACTGCCTCTACCTAAAAACTGTTTCCCACTATCGACTAACAAATGGATAGGCCTACATGTACTACAATCGTAAAATGATATTGAAAAATCATAATGTATACCCAAACCCAGCTAGCGTCAGTGCCCCACCTGTGTCCTATCTTTTCCTTGTGTTTCTGCAGAGCGCGCTCCGCAACATCTTTGTTAACAAACTGAACGTAAGCCTCCCCAGTACTGCGGCCCGTGTAGTCTGTCGGTAGCGAAATCCCGTTCGGCAATATCTCCAACCCTGACCCACACATAATCAAACAACCACATTGTAGCGTAACACCCATTACATCTTAAAGTATCGTCAACTTATCAACTTATCAACAACCCTTACAGAGTAACATTTCATTAGCCCTATTGTCGCAATCAAACTTCTCAGTCAAGCTTTAACAGTTTCTTAGAATTGCTTTTTGCAAAACTATTATCTCGAATTATTTCGTAAATGACATCATTCAAATCATCAATTGTGTTTATTTATTCCTTGCAATTCTAAAAATCTCTGAAACCTTAACCGAAGTATTGGTCCGAGTCTCTGGGGCTGAATGTATTTGCCAATAACTCATAGTTATTATAACTAATTTGCATGGATTTTAAATACTCTTTTTTTCTTTTGCAAAAAAAGACCCGAGAGAAATTTAAAAGTAATATACATTTTTGTGTACGGTATCGTAGAAATTCACGATTCACAGTCATTGAAAGGTTTTAATTCTTGTGATTTGACATGTTATTATAAGATTATAGAAAACAGATGATCTTACTAACACTTTCTCTCGAGAGTTGAACTGAATTCAAAACAAAGTATTTCATTAGTACATCGAATGATGAATATATTAAAAATAACAATTGTCAACGGTAATTGAAACGGTCAGTACAATAATCAAAGTAGATCAGTAATTAAGTGGATATTAGCTTTCATACCTGAGAAAAACTGTGCAATCTCCTCTTTGGAGCAACCAAATGGTAGGCCGCGTAATCTGACACAGCCATCGTCCATTGCATTTTCCAAATTTAACCCACTCCTCTTGACTACCCATTCCATTTCACCCCTTTTTGCCTTGAAAACTGCAAATATAATATTCAATGTGGATTAAAAAATCTCTTTCTACCATCTAACTATATACAAAATATACTGTATGTTTAAGGCATTTACCTTCAATGTACCGATGACCCATGTGATCTCTGTCCCTCTTGCAAGCCTTCTCAATGTCTTCTTCCGTCTCCATTTCTATATAAGCTTCACCGCTTGGCCTGCCTTCCCGCGACATGGTCATATGAATACCAGCCTTTCCATGAGAAATACTGCAATCGCTGAAGAACTTCATAATCTCATCCACGGTAGTAGACCACGGTAGTCCTCTTAACTTAACAACGTATCCCTCGTCATCATGATCTCCACCGTCGTTCGACATGCTGTAGATGTCCTTTTGATTATATTCCTTATCGTTCTGATCTGCACTGCCGTTCGACATATACTCGCCCTGTCCATATACAATGTTCCAGATATCAAAATTAACAACAATAGTAATGATTCTTTTTGAAAAAATTGTTTAACCGATTTGAAAACGTTAAAAGAAAAGTGCGTCTTTAACTGGAGGAGCACAATGAAAAAAAAAGCGATGTTTTTAAGAGAAAGTCGTATTTATCGCACTACAAAATTTGCATAGCTAAAAGTTACGAGATATTGAATAGTTTGACGTAATTAGGTAAGACATGGGCGACACCGTGTCATACCTGAGGTCACCGGAACATAAAATGACTGTTACGTACAACGAATTTGAAGAAACATCGTAGAACTTTGTTTTAGAAAATTATTAATAAATAAATGCAAAAAATGTAATCAATATTATTTTATAACGAAAAAAATGGCGTTTTTGAAAGGGACGCTTCAAACATGCTCTCTCCTCAACAATAAAGTCGCATTTTTGAGTTCCAAAACGTTAAAGAAAATATTAAGAGATTATTCGACTTTTACCTTAACTACGAGTAAAATATACAATAATGCTCACGTAGGGTTTGTGCAGTAATATTCGATGCTTTTGAGCTTCAGAAAATTGTATTTTAACCGAACACGAAAAGCTGACAGCGCCTACTCAACCACCGACACTACGCATCAAGTACCGATCGGTAAAATGGCGCTACGCAGCCGGATATGACGGAATCACTCAAGGTTAAGAATCGGATATTTCCGTCTTGAACTATTACACAGAATCTGATTGGTCAATATAAATTATCTCATTGAGTTTTATATCTGCTAAGCCAAACTAACATAAGCACTGTGAATAGCAAGTAAAAATATTACATCTTGCAACGCACAAACGTACCGGTTTTAAATATTAAAGATCGAGTTGTTTTGCAAAAATTATGATCTAACAATTTTGAAACTTATAGCCCCCAAGCTCTGTTTAAAAAATTCGTTCATAGCATGCCTAAATACTAGTGACAAATAAAACTTTAAGCACTTTAAAGAACAAATATTGCGTGTGTATCGAAAGGTTCACGTCCCTCTCTCACTTGTCGAAAATTAATATTAACCAAGTTTTACAAATGAACGAGTACCAAGCAGTACCAAGGGCAATAATATTTCCTCTTATAAGTTGACTGCAGTCACGTCGTCACGTCGTAAGAAC
>JARPRG010000321.1:443610-457958 GCA_031001745.1 Hartigia nigra | reverse complement strand
CGTTGCTCCTGTCTTCTAGCACGATTCGTGTTCCGCCTAACTCGAGTCCTTCTTCTCTTTGTACAATTCTGTCCAGTCGTCGAAGGATACAGACGAATCACTTGATAAGGTGATCCTGGATGTTCAGGATGATAAGAAGAAATCAGAGGATCGTGCCACGTGTATTTCTCCTTTTGTTCATTTATTTCTTTTATCTCCAGATCCTGTCCTTAATATTATTCGATTATCACACAGAAAACTATGAGGAATAAGTAAATTACTTTCAAGCGAAGATTCTGACTCCTGATTATCGGGTAGTTTGTAAAAGGTACTGTAAAAGGTATGCAATATTATCGGTAATCAATTTGTCATTTAAAAAGTCTTTTTATCTCACTCGTTCCTCTCGCTGTCATTTATGGGACGAGCAATGTTAATGGATTCCATTGAAGTTTCCTTATCTAGACCGTTTTTAGGATTGTATTCAAGTTTCATTGGCACTGGCTATATGTAATAATAATGTCTAAAGTGACTGTATGATTTTTGTTATATAAATTTTAGCAATACCTACGGCCAGGATGTATTTTACTTTCAATGATTCTATCGATTCAATCAATTGATCTTGAGTTTTCTTCAGTTCTGCGATTAATTCTTCTATATTACATTTTTCACATAAATGGGTGGAGTCTGTTTTTTCATAAATTTCCATAATTTTTAGGTACTGATAATTTTGTATTCATTCATTAATTTACACGTGTATTTAAACTTGATAAAAAAACATAAGATCGAAACGTTATATTAATCGTGAGTCGAAGAAGAAACTTCGCGTTATACATTTTACAGGGTGTTGCCGAAATGTCATTTTGAATTTGCTGGTTTTTTCCATTTAGCCATTTTCGAAAAAGGGCCACGCTTTTTTCTGATTCCGTAATGCGGTTTTCTACAACCATCACCCCATACGGAAATCCATTTTCGGGGAGGGCTTATTTCACTATTTTCTTCCTCTTTCTTTATGTCTTTTATCATTTTGTCAAGAATCGATGACGTTGGTGGATTTTCCAAAAGCTACCAGAAAATTCAACAGGTCGAATCTTTCATCGTTCAACCTGACAAATGATTTTCAGCCCAAAGACACTGAACAACTGAATATTGCATTGAAGATGAATGTTCAACTGGTGCATTTAGGTTGAATAACTCTGTAAAATCTTACCAACTTCGCTGTCCGAATTTCTGCATTAATACAATCAATTCTTCTTTTGATATCACAGCGATTGTTTTTTACAAAAAAATGTTTCTCCTTCTTACATCTTTCTCCTTGACATCCTTTGTACTCGTTTACTACTTCTCTTACTCTTCTCGATGGAATTTTCGGATTGTTTATATAAATAAATTGAAGTTCCTTCTTCTTGGACATTTTCATAGTAACATAATCGTGCTCCTCCTTATCATTCGACAAATCTACAAACTTTATTTGCATTTCATCGATGACTGACATCAAATCTTTTATCCTTTTCAATTCTTCAATTTGCTTTTTAAATTCTTCTTGAATTTCTCGTACCAAGTGATTAGGAATTACCTGAAGAGCCGTATAACGCAATAATTTTAATATTTGAATATACATAAAGTATCGTTGAAAATTTACCATTTTTTTATTTTCCATCATTTCAATTTTTAAAAGCAACGGATTGGACGAGATTTATTATACGTTATCATTATCATTAGTCCAGGATCACGGAAGTTTGGATTATTTAAAATATTTCGCTTTCAGAAATTTCGTATTTTTTCGTATTTTTATTAGCAAAACGTTTGATAAAAAACCCACGACGATTACAAATATTATCCTCGAATCTTTTGTTTTCAAAATTTCCGTTCTTCTTATCAGTCTCAGAACCGCAATCGTCATTCTTAAGATATAAAACCATAACTACATTATATTATATATTAAACGCCGTAAAATAACGAAACAAAATTCTTCACCATAAAGCGCCGTAAGAAAATTCCACGGATAATGGACGTAACAGCATACATTTCTTTTCTTTGCATTTTCAGTTCTTTCAGAATACGTTTCGCAAATTGCACTGGCTCTGAATTGTTAATAAAATCAAAATATACATACGTAGCATGATTGTTTAATTATAAAAAATCGAACTGAATTATTGAATTTGATTAAACTTAACGATAGCTTTATCTACAGGATTACCTTGACCATACGATTCTAAAAATAATATTCTCTGCTGAAGCTTTCGAACCCGTTCTATAGAGTCCAGAAGGATATTTATTACCGCACAATTTGGACAATCAGAATGTCCCGTTTCCTCTATAACATTGACTTCGATATTAGTATTATTCATTGTTTTTGGAATGATCGCCCATAAAACACTATTATCGATGAAACTTTGGAAAATCCGCACAAGGGATTCTAAAAATATTCCACAGGATTGTCCAATCCTTTTTCGAGTAATCTTTTATCACACGAAGTACACTTAGTATCAGTTTGGTTATTGATTTGTCTTTCGATCACAACAACTTTTACTACGAGACACGAAAAATTACAGTAAATATTGACTACGGTTTCCAATTGAGCATCGCATAAACTTCTCCCACATCACGACAAGGACACTCCTCGGAGGTACAAGGTCGTTTCAAGCAATTCGGCGAAATACAGCATCGCTCCAATCTATCCGACCAATCTTGCAATTTTTTCTTCGTACAAGACGTCTTTGTCTCAGTATTGTCTTCTTGCTGCACCGCGTAACCCGAACGTTTTTGCAATTGATTTTGTATCGTGGTTGGGATCGGTTGATCGGCAATTTTTATTAATTTTCTCGTATCTGCTGCACACTTTAATACCTACGATAAAAATATACACCTTCGTGTCAATGAATTGACCGAATAATTAATAAGATATGAAGACTAGACGAAGATAATAAAGAAAATTTCTTGGTAATTTCACGGAAAGTATGTTTACCTCGCTGCCGGCCACTTCTAAGCCGTTAGACATTTGTCGACACATCTCTATACATTCTTTATTAAAGGTCAAGACTTCTGAAAGTTGTTTCTTCAAAGTTTTTCGTAGACGTAGAAGCTTTTTCAGAAGTTCGTTGTACTCCTCGTATTCTATGTATTCATCAGGGAATAGCAAACTGTCGTTAAGTTCCTGCAATTGATCCTGAGAATGTGCCAGGACTGAATTATTCCTAATCATTTTGAATTATTATATGCAGCATTATACGGAGACTTTTAAAAGTAGATGTATAAATCTATATATTTTTAAGAAATTATTCAACAATTTTCTTGACAAAATATCTAATCCATGTTTCATCGTTAACGTGTCGTATATCGAAAATTTCTCGAAATTCTGTGAGCTCTAATTCGCAATGCCGATTAGTTGTCGCTTGCGTCATTCGATGCGACTGAATTTGCCGCTTGGCATGTGCGTGTAGGCGACGTGTAGTCAATTTGATATTTGACAGATCGCAAGTTACTTTAGAAATGTAAAGATCGCTAAGATATAAAATAATATTGTTTAATTCTGTACGAGAAGCTGGTCCTACGGATGCGCAGCGCCCGGCAATGGGACTCTAATATATTCATATAAAATTGAATTACGTTCTATAATTTTGATTTCCTCGATTTTCTGTTTCGTATATAATTTAAAAAAAAAATTATAATGGCCTTAGAATTAGGTGATTTGCGGAGAGAAGAAATGAAAATTAATAAATGGCAGAAACGTCAAAGAAGTTGCTGGAAGGTAGTTTGCATAAAGTTTCGTTAAGCGAAAGATTTGCATACCATTATTACGAATAGCAAACAGATGAATTTTAATAGCGCACGCAAAATCGCCTGCGCAACGATTCTGCGAGAAAAGTAAAGAGACAGGATTTGGATTTGATCGAACGGGAATTGCAAGAGCAAGACGCGCTGATAGAGAAACTTAGCAATTTGCTGAAGGGATGCAAAGAGAAATGTAAAAGAATTAACGAGAAAGTCGACGAACTTATTCGAGAGGTAAAATGAAGAATTTCAGTAATATTTGATTCTGGTACATCGGAATTTGGCAGGTGAGGAAACTAAAACTACAGCAGAAGTTTTATCAAATTAATTATTTAAATATCTTTGGACATCGTCCACTTAGACATCGAGATGTTAACGCCAATCCATATCCAGAGGTGATTATATATTTTTTAATTATTCTATTCTTTGACACAAGTTATTGATACCAATTTCAATTCAGGTATTAATACCATTTTTCATATTTCACACGTTTTCAAATTCCGAGGAAATTACCGAAAGTTTATCAGATTCTAAAGAAAATAATAGGAAAAAGGAAGAATCATCAATTCTGTTCTTGCAAAATAGAATTCCTGATGGTTTCGGAACTACGTTGCCAATTCGAGAAGAATGTAAGAATTTATCGAATTCCGTCTTTCGGTAAAGAGACAAAATTAATGATCGACTATTGTTTTCATTAGCTGCATTAGATTCGGATATGTTGAAATCATTGAAGTCAAAACTTCAGAGAAATTCAGAAAAAAAATTAGCAATAGATAAGAATTATCGTTGCCTGTCTTGTCCCCCGAAATTCTCGAAATAATATTTCACTGTCAGATACATACGTAAAAAACAACAGGAAACAATTTCTCGAAGTATCGACATGACTTTTTTGTTTAACGATTTCGAAATGGCGCGCGAAAATATTGAAAATCTTGCGACGTGAAGCATAAATTCAAAAACGACAGACGCATTATAACGAAAATAGACGTTTTCGTGAAGATGGAGGAATCTACGCATACAGTACGAAAAGTTGTAAAATCTAAAGAGAAATTGAGAAACGATAAAAAATCGTCCGGGAGAGGAAAATTGAGAACTCGCAAAATATTATCTGGAGCAGAAGATCAAGACGACCAGGACGATCAAAGAGCATCGAAACTGTTACCATTTGGAATTGATCCAAAGACAGAAATTTCAAGACCCGAATTGAAGTCTATCCGAGACGGTATTCAGAGGAGATTGGATGCTGTGACGAATCTCAATCTGGAATGGGAGATTTGTAGAAACGGATGCCGAAGCATTAACCACAATTTGGATGTTGCTCTGAAAGAGGTAAGGACAATAAAAATCATTTTCACTTTATTTCTTTTATTCTTCCAATCTATTTAAATTCTTTTCAGCTGACAGAAATTCGTCAACACCAAAGAGACTACGGACATGCTTATAAGTATATCTTCAAAGGAATATTACCGCCTAGAAACACTTTCCAGAAGTGCAAGCTTGAAACCTCCGAAAGTCTTTGGAAGACTTTTAAATGTTTCAATCCCTAGAGTAAACATCAATAAGAAAGTACCTGAGAAAGAGAAGATTTTTGTGAATATCCGAAGTTATTTATACATTAATTTATTATGAATTTTATATCAACTTTATAAAAACAAGATAATACCAACTTACGTAAACTTATTTAAAGTTTAATGCGTGCGCGGCAGCGGTAGCGTTTATGATACAGGGTGGTGTGAATCGAACAAACCTTATAGTATTTATGACATTGATGTAAGTCGAAGAAATAGTAATGATAACACCAAGAATTACAAGGCAATATTCAAAGCAATCGAGTCTGAAGGATCTAGGAGCATCGTTGACATTCCTAGAGCGTCGAGTTCTCAAAGGTCTGGCCGCATCGACATCATTGACATCATTGACATCAGTGTCATCCCGAAGCCTTTGTCGAGTAAGAAGAAGATCATTGGGACTATCTGAATCGCCGATTACTTCATCGTAATCGGTATATTCATCGGATTGATCTTTGTCGTAGTAAACGTATGAGTAACGATTACAATTGATTTTTCTGTCTAGAAATCCATAGTAAACCGACTGAGAATGAACTCTTGGATCCATGACGGCGTCCAAGCCTTGACCAGGTCGTCTCTCCGAGGCTGAGTAAATCTCAGGCGTCGCTGAATACGGACCGGAAGCGGAAAGTGCTCTGGCACGAACATACATCAATGGCGGCAGAATGAAAACAAGAGGCCCGGTAAGGCTCCCGCCAATAAGGGCCATCACGATGTCGAATCGTGGAACCGATTCACCTAGAGCAACTCCCAGGAACACGATGGCTGATCGAATGGCGCATCTCTTCCAGCCAAAAGCTACAAACCGGGTACAGAAAGACATGACAATATATTTGCATATTAAATAAATCCTGTGGATGCTCTAGATGATATATGGTACTTACATCTCTGGACATGTAGTTGATGTTCCAGATGAAGAAACAGGGCCGAGTGTCCTACTGCACTGGACAGGCATAGCTGAAGGGCTGCCAACAAAATTGCTGCACTAAGTGTCATTCCAGTTGGGACGGATTGCAGAATATTTGCCGTGGTACTTCCGCCATATTTCCATACTGCTAAACCAGCAGTGACGCCGAACAAGGATCCGCTAACTGAAATGATTTTGATGTAGCAAGGAGCTGGTGAATAGTAGTTCACGAATAGTGCTGGTGAATAGTAGTTCACCTAGGAAGGCAAAAAGGACAGCCTTCTGGATTTCTTTGGGCCTTCTCATGTCCACTTGAACAGTCATCAGGGTTGGATGGACGTCGAATTGAAAAGCCAGTATACCATATCTGCGAAGTATTTAATTGTCTACTATTCTTTTTCTCATTTTTCTAACTAAGAATTGCTTGAGTGAAATTGACTATTACGCTGAAACGAATTTGTCCCAGGAAGGTGTACTTGGTACGGACTGATACTTGACAGGGTCCGTATCCGATATTATGCACCACCAGATGAGTAACGCCGTGAGAGCTACTACCAAGCAAGAACAAGACGCCAACCATCTTGGCGTCCCGAATAAGAAATTTGTGCTTTATTATTGCTGATCAAAGAGACTACGGAAGTTACGTAAATGTCTTACTTCATGTTTCGAGGACTCTCGAGCCACATTATGGGACATAGCAATACACCTACTATCAGCAACCAATAACAGAAGGAAAGATCAAATTCTCGCTGGGACACTTGAAGACCAAAAAGCTGTAAATTCTGCGACGCTGCAATAAACCATTGACGGAACAAGTGTCTTAAGAAATTCTTTTGAATCGGAAATGTTTTCAACGCACCTACAAGCAAGTTTGGTATTCCACCTCCAAATACAGTGAGATCCAAAAGCACAGTGACGCAGGTCCGTGCGACTGGACCCAGGGTGAATTCCGTGACGGCTGCAAGAGGATAGCTAAAAGTATTGAAAATGTGAAAAGCTCTGAGAAGTACAAGGCATAGCTAATAAAACTGTCGAACCGATTTTTTCTTGAAATGTTTGGATCCAATGTCGTAGCGATATTCCAAGATTTGCCGAGTAGCGCAGCTGTATATATTTGAAGTCCGAATACAACAAGGACCAAAGGTATTCCCAGCCATCCTAAAGGATTCGAAATAGCGAAGGATCATGCGCGTGAAAAATTCGTTGTAATTATGAAATCTCTTTTCAGAAGGAAATCGTAAGCAGAGCATAAAGGAAATAACCTGGGAGACTTACCGCACTGAATGATTGCCCTTGGCAAAGCGATGATCGGAAAGACGCCAAAGATGTCGACGATGCAGAGTGTCGCGAAACAAACGGAGAGACCCGAATGTGCTTTCTTATATAGAAGAGAAATATTCTCTCTGTTCATGATCCCTCGCTCACTATAACGTAGCCTTTCGTACTGGTCGACATTGGTAAAAAAGAGTAATGTGCAACCGGTTCCCCCGTTGGTCATGTAACACGATACTATTGAACAGTGAGGATAGAAAAAGATGGTGGGAGTAGAGACGAAGCCTTACAACATCCTACACGACTATACGAGAGCCTCAGGATGAAGACCTGTACTCCATGTAATTCAGAATCTGTATATGTATATCGTGCGTATCGTATCATATAAATTATACGTCTCGATTGGAGAGATAGAGATTACACAGAGATATTCTTACGGTATAATTATCATTGATAGGATTATCGGTGGCAATGACTCAGAGGCTCGATTAAATATCTTACATGCTATTATATTTAATACATTCGTTATCTTGGTTTACAAAAATTTATATTGGAAATGTATCGTGACTTAACAATACAAAAACTTTACACTTTTCTGATCGTAACAATAAAAAAAGGCAAACTTAAAATCTTAATACTCCCGAGAAAGACACGAACGACGACGCTGCTTCTCATCGGGTGAAGCTTAATCATCTGTTTCGTAAGCTGGCGAAGCTGGCGAATAGGTGGGACTGGTTGGCGAATAGCCTGGGACAGGTGGTGAATACGTCGGACTAGTCGGAGAGTAGCTTGGACTAGTTGGTGTATATGTGGGACTGGTTGGCGAGTACTTTGTACTCGATGGTGAGTACTGAGGACTCGATGGAGAATACGTGGGACTTGTCGGGGAGTAGTTGGGACTGCTTGGCGAGTACCTCGTACTTCCTGCTGCCGTGTGTTGCGGTGAGCTCGGCGAGTACGATGGACTTGTTGGAGAATAGGTTGGACTCGTTGGAGAGTAGGTTGGACTGGCTGGTGTGTACTGCGGTGAAGTGCCAGCGAATGACGGAGATGTGGGTGAGTAGCTCGGACTGGTTGGTGAATATTTCGGGCTACTCGGCGAGTAGCTCGGACTTGCCGGTGAGTACTGAGGAGAACTTGGCGAATAGGATGGACTGGTAGGTGAGTAAGACGGCGAGGCTGGAGTGTAATTTGGTGAACTTGGTGAATAGCTCGGACTCGTTGGCGAATAGCTAGGACTTGTGGGCGAGTAACTAGGACTCGTTGGAGAATAGCTAGGACTTGTGGGTGAATAGCTAGGACTCGTAGGGGAGTAGCTAGGACTCGTGGGCGAGTAGCTTGGACTTGTCGGCGAGTAACTAGGACTCGTTGGCGAATAGCTTGGACTCGTTGGAGAATAACTAGGACTGGTTGGCGAGTAGCTTGGACTCGTCGGTGAATAACTTGGACTTGTGGGAGAGTAGCTGGGACTCGTAGGAGAATAACTGGGGCTCGTTGGCGAGTAGCTGGGACTCGTAGGCGAGTAGCTAGGACTCGTAGGTGAATAGTTCGGACTCGTAGGTGAATAGGTGGGACTGGTAGGTGAATAGTTCGGACTCGAGGGTGGCATACTCGGCGACGTAGGCAGATAAGCCGGCGAGGTCGGCGAATAGCTCGGAGATGCACCACCCGCCGGTGACATTGGATATGGACTCATACTGGGTCCAGGACTTCCAGGACTTCCCGGTTGTGGCGAATAGGCTGAATACGCTGGAGACAATCCGGAGGCATCCGATGCTCCGGAAGGTGAGAAGCAGGCACCACCAGGTGTCATACCACTTCCCAAAGCTGTAACACGTGGATAGCACAAATGAATACCATGCACAAACATAAATTCTATTGAATCAGGAAATATTCGTTACTTACCCGGAGACATACTAGAAGCACCGTATCCAGGTGTCGCTCCCATCTGATTCCATGGCGTCATTTGTGGACTCATGCTCGGGGTCTGAGCATTACCAAAGAACATTCCAGCACCACCCATAACTCCAGCACCGACGGCCATCGGTATTTCAATACCCGCCTTACATTTCTCAGCGTCCAGTAACAAATCAAAGCATCCTGTAAGCGAACGAGTCATTTGATACCCATGTTCAAGCATCGTATTATAAATAACCATGATAAGAATTAACGATCTGTATACCTGTTCCAATTCGTGGTAATTGTCCCATTATTATGTTCTCGGAAACGCCTCTCATTGGATCGACTTCTGCGTGAGACGCAGCGTCCAGTAAAACGTCGACAGTTTCCTCGAAGGAACATCTAAATCATAATTAATAAAGGCTGTAGTGTTTTTCAAGGCGAGTTTCGATAAAGCAACGACATGACACTCGCAAACTATTAATAAATGCGTGTCCGGTAAGTTGCTGTCGACTGACCTCATAAGTGCTCCCGTGTCCTGCCTGTTGATTCCATGACGTGTGATAGCCATAAGATGACCCTTGGCAGTCATGACGTCACAAAGCAAAGCAAGATGACGATAATTTACGTAAAGACCGTAGAACTGTAAGACAGCATTCATTTCCTTCTCCACGGATTTTCGCACAGCCTCGATTCCCAGAACTTGGAATATCTCGCAAATGTCGTTGCTGAAGGTTCTCACCGGATCGACGTCACGTTCGCTCAGAACTTTCATCAAGCTGGTTCCGTCAGTTTCCAATAGCCATTCGGCAATAGCTTTAAACTCGCCAGTGTCGGTAATGACTATTCGCTTTTTGGCATCCGTCTGCGGCAAATGCATGTATACTTTGCCAATAGCTTCGATACCCTGAAATTACAAATTGTCATTAGGATTCTTGTATTATAAAAAAAAAAAAAAGAAGGAAAGAGTAGACATCGAATCAATGACACTCACTTGCAGCGTCATGTCGCTCAACATATTGGCTTCTATACATCTGAGAAACATGTCGTCCTCCATTTTATCAACAGTCTCTTCTTCTGTGTCTTGGAACTTGTTGTCATCGCTGTTCATTATTCTAATACGCAACACCAACTTTTCGGCGTTATCGTCATTAAATATACAATTCAAGTCATCGCCAAAACCGGCATTGATTTTCTCCGCGATTTGCTCCATAGTCAGTTTCTTATCAGTCATCCTCTTACGATCCAATTCTATACGTAGGAGCCAAGGCGAAATCTTCGTGGGATCAAAGTCAGGCATCTCGTAGTAAACGTTAACGAATTCTTGATCCTCCGCAATGACGGTATTCTGCGGATCCGGATCGTAGTAAATGGCCGTGTTGGCTGTCACTTTCCTCAGGGTCGTGTGTTCCAGACGACAGAGAACGTTCTTCGCTTTTTCAGCGTCCCTGGCGGCGGCACCAGTCAGGAAGACAGTTAGCGACGGAGCCTTTGGTTTCTTGCTAATATTTATAATTTCCTTGAGCCTGGGTACACCCAATGTTACGTTCTTCGACGAGACACCAGCAAAGTGGAAAGTGTTGAGGGTCATCTGAGTGGCAGGTTCGCCAAGAGACTGAGCAGCCAACGCACCCACCATTTCTCCTGGTGATACCTGAGCTTGCTGGAATCTTGTTTCGATCTCTCCGATCAACCACTCGAATGCTTCACTGGACAATCGGAATTCCTCGGAGACACACTTGGTGCAAAGAGTGGACCTTACTAGACACTGGAATAGAAGAGTAGCATTCTCATTGGCCTGCTTACTCAGTCTGTCCTCGCCAGCCACGATAATACACTTTTCCAGGAGATCCTTGACACCCTGGATTACACGCATTGGACTCAAATCCGTGGGAGCTCTCTTGTTGATGTGGAAAATCTTTTGCACGTTCCAAATCATTCTCTGCAGGTTGCAGGGAAGTACAACCTTCGATTCCCCGCTTGGGAAAATTTCACGAAGAACTGCACGATCCTTGTTCAACTGTTCCCACTCTCGTTCCAATTCTGAGATGACTTCCCCCGACCCCATCATCTCGCGAACTATGTCCTCGCTGAAGATACGTCGAAGGTAACGCTCGTTGGTCGGATCGAATTTGAATTTCTTTTCAAATGCTTTGTTGCTCAACTTAATCGTTGGTAAATTCTGGAATTCGACAGTCTCGCCGCACAGGCCGTCCTCGCCGTAACGCAGTTGAATGAGTTGGCCGACGGAATTCCTTACGGTACCGTCGTAGTGCACCATCACCGACTCCATAGCCTTTATCAGACGACGCTGAATATATCCAGTCTCGGCTGTCTTTACGGCAGTGTCGATGAGACCCTCGCGACCTCCCATGGCGTGAAAATAAAATTCGGACGGCGTAAGACCGGCGAGATACGAATTCTCGACGAATCCTCTGGACTCGGGACCGTAATCGTCCTTGATGAAATGCGGCAGAGTGCGTTTTCGAAAACCGAAAGGAATTCGTTTACCTTCGACGTTCTGTTGACCGACGCAAGCGATAACCTGAGAGATATTAATGTTCGATCCCTTGGAACCTGAGACCACCATCGCTTTCAAATTGTTGTATTCCGTGAGTGATTTCTTAGCGGAGCCTCCGGTCTTGTCACGGGCGTCGTTCAGGATTCTGTTTACCTGATTTTCAAAGGTCTGCCTCAGCGTGTTACCCGGTGTTGGTTCCAGCTCCATGTTGTGTGCCTTTTGAATAACTTCTATCACGTCTTCTTTGGCTTTCTTAATGGCTTTCTGAATTTCCAAATAAGTTTGAGGATCGGCAATGGTGTCACCAATACCGATGGAATGTCCCTCCAACAGAAGCCAATTGTTGATCACAGTCTGAATATTTCCGTAAAACCTGCCGCAAACTTCATGTCCAAGCTCGAGCATACAAATGTGAAGCAAAGATCCGGCGGAAGTTCCCAAAGTCTTCTTACACAGAATGCCCATAACTAATTCACCGTGTTCCACCATTACTTTTGTATCTCCCGGCGAAATCCACTTGTAAGGACCATCGTCCTCCTCGTCTGGATGTGTACTGTGAGTTCTGATCATGTTCACGTTTCCAGGAATAATCAATGAGAATATCTGCTTTCCCGTCCACAGAGGTTTTGGCTTCAGAATGCAAGGTTGCGGCATTTTTCCATCCCAACTCGGCAGGAACATCAGAATATTCATCATCTGTTCCTTCTCTATGAAGACGTCGCGTTTCGTCATCTTCCTGACAGCCGTCAGAGTATCCTGCACGATACCCATCACAGGTTTGTTAGCTTGCGGAGTGATAATCTGACGCGGAGTCACGTGAATGTTCTCGACTTCCGCACGCGTCTCCATCGATTGCGGAACGTGCAGGTTCATCTCATCTCCGTCGAAGTCAGCGTTGTACGGTGACGTACAACTGAGATTCATTCGGAATGTACTCCAAGGAAGGACTTTTACTCTGTGACCCATCATACTCATCTTGTGAAGAGTCGGCTGACGATTGAATATAACCAGGTCGCCATCCCTTATGTGCCTCTCCACTCTATAGCCGCACTGCAAGTGCAAATCGGATGGTTTCGGATGGAATCTTAGATCTATTCTCTCTCCGTTGTCTCTCACGATATATTTCGCTCCAGGATATTGTGAATTTCCTCTGCGAACAAGCTCTTGCATTTTATCGATATTAAAAGGTGTCACGATTTCTGGAAAGGTCAGATTCTGTGCGATGCTGCGCGGAACGCCGACTTGATCGATACGCAGATTAGGATCTGGTGTGATAACTGTACGTGCGGAAAAGTCGACACGTTTTCCCATGAGGTTTCCTCGTATCCGACCTTCCTTACCCTTCAATCTCGATTTTAAGGCCTTCAATGGCTTCCCAGATTTTTGCATGGCTCTCGGCATTCCCGGCATATCATTGTCGACCAGTGTTGCAACGTGAAACTGTAGCATTTTAATGTTTTCAGAAATTACGTGAGCAGCCGCACCGGCCTGTTCGTTCCTCAGGAGTTCGTTATTCGACTTTATGATATCGGCCAATTTGTGAGTCAGGTCGTCTTGATTCTTAGCTGAGCCGTACATGATAACAGCGGGTCGTACCGAGAGGGGTGGCACTGGCAATACAGTTACAACCATCCAATCTGGACGAGCAAATTTTGGATCCATACCCAGGATGAATGACTCTTCATCGGTTATGTGCTTCAAGATCTCCCATGCTCTTTCCGCAGTAAGAACTATCTTTTTCTCCTGCGAGTCTTCATTCACGTATTTCCATTCGGCTGAAACATCTAAGCCCGATCTTCTTAAGTTTGGCTGATATCGACCACATCCGCCGTGACCAGGTTTTCTGTCTGCTGCCTGTTGCTCCTGTCCTTCTTTGTTTATGTCCATTTCATCACCACCTTCGCACATATTTTTACTTTTACATAAATCATATACGAACGTCAGCCGTTTGCGTGGCTGTCCTTTTGTCTTCATTACGATTTCTTTAATTTTTGCGTTGTGCTATGGAATAAAAGAACATATATCGTGATTCGCATTTTCAAATTTCATATGACTGCAAGAACGGTCTGTAGAGTTGCCTCTAATAGATTATATTCTAATATAATTTTACTTACAGGACTAACGAGTAGTTTGGAACAATAAAAGCAAACGCATCTAAGTATTTTGATGCTCTTTGTGATGAAACCCACGTGAAACACAGGTTTGGCTAGATCTATATGTCCAAAGTGTCCTGGACACTCGGTCATGTTGCCAGCACATGTTTGACATCGTGAATTTCTATCGATGACACCCTGTCTTGGATCCATAAGTCCTCCAAGCTTAGGACGACCACCTTCCATGGTCTCTGGGAAGCGTATGCCGCCATCGGTAACTGACATACGACGCTAAAATTACAATATACCATTGCATTAGTACTGAAAATACTGAAAAT
>JARPRG010000321.1:432792-443510 GCA_031001745.1 Hartigia nigra | reverse complement strand
TACTGAAAATACTGAAAATCTAGTATAATCTGAAACAACTATTCTAGGCTTTCGTTATTATCTCCATATATACATTCACACGCGATTACGTTCATGTGGAGATTGCTAATAAAAGTTATATTCCAAAATCGTTTCCCTCTCAAAAAAATCTATTTAAACTTTTGCCTTGAGTACAATAATATGAAGAAAAAGAGATAGTTTTGATTCAATTTACGTATTGCGTAAATTGAATCACGGTGCGAGAAGAAATAATAAATAAATAAATGGTAAACCAAATATTCGGTTAATGATAATCATCCATTGAATGAAAAGGAAGAAGGGGGTTGCGATACGGAACGAAATGCAGTAATTTAGTTTATAGCACCAGTAGAGGTATTGGGTATAAAAATATCATTAAAAACATTCTAACCACTGTATTCACAATTTACTCACTATTTCATCTGGGGAAAGAATACCAAACTGCACTCTTTTCACTGTTCGTAAAGGAGCTTTCGAGTCGGACGTGGCCATTTTGCGAGAGTCCGTAGGCTTCTGTAGCCTTCTGCGTCGCGACCCGCTCGGACTGCTAACTGCTCAAATTCCTACATCATCAGCGACTGAATTAGGGCGCTAGTGTCGCTCAACAGAATGGTCACGTGATCATTGATTCTAACCAATGAGAGATCTGCTTTTCCGACATTTTCCGAGTTATCCGTCTTGTACTTGTCCGTTCGAGATGGGAAAGTACTTTTGTAGAAAGCAATTGACATTTTCTTTAAATTATTAACTTTGCAATCAAAAAGTTATTGCTACATTTAAGATTATACTAATCTGTGCGAGTTCTGTGCTAGACACAAAAAAAGACCTGTTTATGTAAGATATTTATTAAGTTCATTTTCAACACGTTCTCAATGCTACAGTAGCGTAGTAGCGCCACCGTCAAGGCAACGTCGATGACGATTTCAGTTGGATCCTGGGCGCTGGGCAGTCCTGGGGAACACGGGAACACGGGAACACGAGGAATCAGTAACGTTTGGTAACATTTTAGAATTTCGTATATTTCTTTGAATACTTGTTAAAAGTATAGAAAAACAAATTCCTACGATAAATTAAACGTCGGAACGAATAGTTCTACCAAGGCATAGTAATGGCCACCTCCAAAACTACAAACACCTACAACAGGCAAAACTGGGAGGATGCCGTAAGTAAAATACACGAATATTTTTTATTATTATATTTTTATCATATGCGCAATTGAACATAGTCTAATTTTTACATTATTTGTTACAGGAATTCCCAATATTGTGTCAAACTTGCTTAGGAGATAATCCTTATATTCGTATGGTATGTAAAATAAAATATCATATATTCTTATTTATATTAAAAAAAATTATTATTAACTTTTATGAATTTGATTAATTTTCATTTACGTTTTTGCAGACAAAGGAACGATATGGAAAGGAGTGTAAAATCTGCATGCGGCCATTTACAGTCTTTAGATGGTGTCCTGGGGCTAGAATGCGTTTCAAAAAGACTGAAGTTTGTCAAACATGCAGTCGTTTAAAAAATGTCTGTCAGACTTGTCTGTTAGACTTAGAATATGGATTACCTATTCAAGTGCGTGATGCAGCACTGAAGATTAAAGATGATCTGCCTCGTTCGGACGTAAACAAAGAATATTATGTACAGAATATTGATAACGAAATAGGCAAGATCGATGCTACAACACCTGCTGGCGCTGTTGGAAAATCAGCAGCAGCCAGTGACCTTTTAATGAAATTAGCAAGAACTAGTCCATATTACAAACGAAACAGACCACACATTTGTTCATTTTGGGTGAAGGGCGAGTGTAAAAGAGGGGAAGAGTGTCCTTACCGTCACGAAAAACCAACAGATCCTGACGATCCACTGGCAGACCAAAATATTAAGGACCGTTATTACGGTGTTAATGATCCGGTAGCTGACAAGTTAATGCGAAGAGCTGCTGCAATGCCAAAGCTCGACCCACCAGAGGATAAATCCATCACGACTTTGTATATTGGAAATCTAGGAGACATCCTTACAGAAAAACAATTACGTGACCATTTTTATCAATATGGCGAAATTCGATCAGTCACCATGGTTCCACGTCAGCAATGTGCATTTATTCAGTACACGCAAAGAAGTGCTGCAGAAGCAGCTGCCGAAAGAACATTCAACAAATTGATACTCGGTGGAAGACGCTTGACTATTAAGTGGGGTCGCTCCCAGGGTCGACAAACAGTATCTGCTGCCGAAGCAACGAGGGAAATGCTCGAACCAGTGCCTGGTTTACCTGGAGCGTTACCACCACCTCCTGAGACCATGGGAAATAATTTTTTCAATTTGCAAGCCACTTCAGGAATGATGCCACCCATGATAATACCACCACCACCGGTGGCACCACAATTTATGTTCCCTCCACAAATGACAGCGGCTGCTCCAATATTTCCTCCAGGAACGACACCCATCCATTATCCAAGTCAGGATCCATCGAGAATGGGTGCTACGCAGGGTATTGGAAAACCATGGCCCGAAGAAGATTAACGCGATTTAATTATGCATTCATTTACCAATTAGATAACGGTTTTTCGATCTTTATAGTTAAGTATTTTTCTTTGTAAGTTAAAAAATCTATTAAAGACAAACAATTGTCAGCCAAACTGTCTACAGTTATTCCTATCCAAGATATATAATATCAATATTAAATTACAAACGCGAGAATTTCTAAATGACGTAATATTCGGAGAATAATCGAAATGTGATACGTTTATCTGATAAAGGTGCAAAAAAGATGCTTCTTACAGCACCAAGCTTCTCTCTTATCTCATGAGACTGCAGTGGCGCTGTATTAACATCGCACTAGTCAAGGGACTTATGACTGCTTATGACAAAGCATTGCAAAGCATCCATTCGCTACTGACTACTACTGACTGTTGCTCGTTATAATTCCCTCTTTCCTAACCCATCTGTCAAATTACAATAATATTGTGAAAATTCATCGAATGCTACAAGAACCGGTAAGTATTTTTTTTCGTACCGGTCTCTTTATGGTCTTTTACATATCTCTTCCTAGTTTAATTTAGCCATTATAGCAAATGAATTCTATTGCGCAAAATTATGAAAATCTTCAGTTTTCGTCACTCTTTTGTTGCGAACTAATTGATTGATCAAATCTACGGTTATGTGGTAATATAATATTTTCCTTGAATAAAATATGCAAATTTTGAACGTTTTACTACAATTAAACGACTGTTGTGCTATGAAAGAACGTGCAACTCTCTCTTTTTTTTTTTTAAATGCACTACGCGATACGTTCTATAAATAATCTATTTCGTAATTACATGGAGTATCTTCTTTCTGTATAACAATTACACATCTGATAAGAAATGAGTAAAATCGTAGGATTTCCTGGTTTGATTTTTCTATATGTTATTCGTAAGAACGTTTAATATTAAGTAGAATAATTTAATAATTTATTTTCATTTTTACATTAGCAAAACACTTTTTTCTTGGCAACAGATAAATAAACCATAATGTTCAGCACGTGGTTAGGAGGCGGTGTGTATCATTGTGGCAAAGATACTAACGTTACTCTTCAAATAGACGAAGCATGTTTGAGTATCGTCAATGAAAATTCACAGCCTATTATATTATCTTCCATCGTCGAAGAATGTTACATGGTATGTATGATTGATTTTATAGAAGTAATGCATATAAAACGTATCTTTAAAGTTTATTCATTTATTGTAAAACTAATTGTTTTTTTCTACAGTGCGATCCTTTACCTTGGGCTAATTTATCAACGAATAGTAATACTTCTCTCGTAGTAGGTACTAAGTACCCCTTATTCGTATCGTACACAGATAGTATTAATTCGGAAAGGTAATTATTAAGAACAATAATGATATTTGATTAATTTTATTAAAATGATATACTTTTCACATAATTTTTATAGAGAGAGATTTGTTTTCAAACAGCATGGTCATTATGGATGGAACATAACAAACGATGGACACTCTGGTTTATATACATTGTACGACCCACCAGATCCTTATCGCCGTAAGTCACTCTTTATTAGTTTTTAGATATTATATTGATGTGATTATAATTTTATATTCTATTTTTAGCACTTCTGGCGGCTTTCATGATAGGAGCGCTTATAGCATGTCTGTATATGATTTCATTTCCTGTACTACGATCCTTAAGAAGATTTCTTTTACGAGAGCATAGGGATATTCAAGATGTAGGTCTATGTCGATACGAATACATATCTCTACCTAACTTTTGGTCTTAGAGTTTATTTAAAATTGTGTATGATTCTAGGATTTAGGAAGATTACAAGAAAATGAAGCAGTATCGCAAACACCCCCAAGGATACCATCGAAATCGAGCACAAGACTCCACTCTGTAGATACATTCCGAGGGTACGTTGCAAATTTCTGCTAATTTATACTGCAAGATTTACTCATTGATTTCTTTTTTATTCTAGAATTTGCATACTGCTCATGATTTTTGTAAACAATGGTGGTGGAAAATACGTCTTTTTTAATCATACTTTGTGGAACGGACTGACAGTCGCCGACCTCGTTCTACCTTGGTAATTTATCATATTAAATCCTAAAACTTTGAAGTATCAGAAAAGAATGAAAATTATAAATATTTCTTCTAGGTTCGCGTGGATAATGGGCTTCACGATAGTCATATCTTTGCGTACTCAACTCCGAATATCAGTATCACGCAGAAGAATCATTCTGCAATGTTTACGTCGATCATTGATTTTCATACTTCTTGGACTAATAATTAACTCGCAAGACAATTCATCGTTAGAGAATCTTCGATTTCCCGGAGTTTTGCAATTGCTGGGTATATCATATTTTATCTCAGCGACAATCGAGACGATTTTCATGAAAGCTCAGCGAAGTTATCAAGTTAGTGATCGATTAGATTCTGGCAAATATTACGTGATAAAAGAAGTCTTCGATTGTTCATTATCCTTCTTAATTTTATTCTTACAGCCTGGCCGATTTATGTTCTTGCAAGATATCTGGGAAAATTGGGCTCAGTGGTTGATCGTTATAAGTATCGTAACGATACACACACTGATAATTTTTCTACTTCCTGTTCCGAATTGTCCAACTGGTTATTTCGGTCCAGGAGGCTATCATCTTCATGGAAAGTATCCAAATTGCACGGCTGGTGCAATAGGTTATATCGACAGACTAATTTTTGGTAACCACATTTACATGAAGACAGAGAATCCAGTTTATGGACACGTTCCACCACACGACCCAGAAGGTTTGGAATTCAAAAGCTTGATATCGATAACGATTGTCTGACACGTAACAATTTATTGTACTTTCTTCCAGGTTTAATGAACAGTTTATCAGCGGTACTTTTAGTCTATATGGGCGTCCAAGCCGGTCGTATAGCTCTATTCTATTATAACTTCAATTCAAAAGTCATTCGATGGCTATCTTGGGCTGCTGTAACGGTAAGTAATTCTTCCTAGAACCTCCATTGTCATCTGAATTAAGTGCGATTGTTCTTATCTCTTTGTTCTCCATACACAGGGTATTATTGCTGGAGTTTTGTGCAACTTCAGTAAAGAAAATGGTGTGATACCCGTAAATAAGAATATGATGTCGCTTTCTTATGTTTTAACAATGTCCAGCTTTGCCTTCATTTTCTTTTCTATACTTCATTATCTGATTGATTATCGGCGCCTCTGGTCGGGCGTACCTTTCGTTTATGCAGGTAATTAACTATTGGTTAATAATTAGCCTGAGCATTTATAATATTTGCAGTTTATGCGTTATAAGTGATTTTTAAATCTTTCAGGCGTAAATCCCATATTGCTCTATATCGGTCATTATCTTACTATGGATCTTTTTCCGTGGTCATGGAAAATTACTGGAGTGCCCAGTCATGCATCCTATTTATTTGTGAATTTATGGACCACAGTACTCTGGGCATTAATTGCTTATGGTCTTTACAAGAAAGACGTTATCATAACGATATAAAGGGCGGAAGAGAAACGTAAAGCTAAAGAGAATAAAGAAGTATACGAGAACTGGGAAATATGTGAAACGACATTTATTTAAAATGAAATGCGTGCATTCCGTTAAAATGAAGTCAGATAGCGTTTCCAGTATCAGTTAAGTCATCCAGTATTTTGAATGTATCTACCTTGCGACCTCTTGATTTATCTCTATACTTTGATCTGGTAGGAATTATCTCAATTTTTCATTGAGTATACCTATGGCTTAATAGCATTTTTATAAAATATGAGATAAAAGAGAAACTGACGGCTGTAAACATAGTTGATTTATCATAGACATATTAACCTATTATAGGATTACAATCATATATTTGTATACACATATATATTCTTGGTTGAAGCATAGACATATGTATATTGTTACCCTTTTGTATAAAAGTGTATCCACGTTATGGTTATACTAACACGTTAGTATCTAATTTTTTATAAATAATTCTGACAATTTCTTTAAATTTAAACGAAGAAATACAGAAATTTGGCAACATGAAACGTCTTAGTCAATGTCTTGTCGATATACCATTTTACAGTGAAAAAGGAATGATGAAATATTTAGGAATTTCTGTCTTTCGGATCTTTATATGGAAGAGCCAGTATCTTAAAAATGTCTTTTTCGCATGTAATATTTTCAACTTCTCTAGGATTGCCTTTAGCATTAAGACGTCTCAAGGTATACTCGTTCAACGTATAATTACGTTCCAGTGCGTGTGCTCGCATATTCTTATTGAATAAATCACTTCCAGTGAAGTAAAGTATTGCGCAATAGTACTGATCGTGAGGTACCAATCTTATATCCAATCGTCGATGCGCGAATTCCTTGTTCGATGGAAGTTGACAAACACCCTAAACAAGTATTAATATTTTGTAATCAAAGTAAGCAGGTATTGCATTCGAATGATAGTAATAGTAAAGCCATGACGAACCATAAATTTTGTTTCTCCAAGGGAAATTCTGTCCGTTATTAATTCTTTTTCTTCGAGCGTCTCTACGACATCTTTGAGTAGCGTACACTTCTCTTTTTGTTCCTTTTTAGTACTTGTGTAATTTGCATGAGTAATTAAAACATCGATGTCGCCACTTTCTTCTTTTTCACGTCTATAGCTTCCACAAATTGTAACGATGTATCCTTTATTGCCAATGGTCTTGGAAATAAGTTTTTCTATCTCTCGAATCTCGGATCTGGGGATCATCTTTTCAAAATCATCAAAATATCTGAAACGGTATGACGTTAAGGAAAAGTAAAGAAATACCAAAGATAATATTATAATATCATACTTTAAACCAATCCTTTGATGATGCGTCAGCTTATCTTGATTTTTCTTAAGATCTTCTATGGTTTTAATACCACTGTCAACTAATTCCTTTGCTTTCGATGGTCCGATACCAGAGACTCCTGTTAACAATTTCATGGCAACGTTGTTTTCATCCTTGTTAATCTAAAATTATACAAGTTGTATAATATTTATACATATATTATTACATAATAATAAAATAATTAAAAATATATTTAATACTTCTTCCAGTTTACGTAGCTTTCCAGTTTCTAAAAACTCATCTATCTTTTTCGCAATTTTCTCTCCTATACCAGGTAACTTTTTAGCTTCTCCACCGCTCTTAATTCTTTGAGGAAGTCCGCTTAAGCTACTGGCTGCTTTTCGATATGCATTATATTTGTAAACATTCCTGGTAACATTACGCTCGTAATTTGCAAGTTCTAGATAAAAAGTTAAGATACAAAAATAATAAAATAGTTTGAAAAATCATCCAGCAATAATTTATTTAAACTATCAAGAAAAAAATTAAAGTACCGTAACAGCGTGAATAAATTTTATATCTACGGAAAAATAAATAATATTTTTCATGCGCAATACTTCATGTACATATTCATTATATTACCTGTAAGAAATTCGCAGAGATCATGATTTGGATTACTCGAACTGCTCGAAGCTTTTCTTTTACTCATCTTCACTTGATTTTGTGAAGACTGATAATGACTGATGATTGCTGATCATTGATTTCAAATGATTTTTTTCTTCGTCCCACAGAAGTTTACGCCAATGTGTTCTCCAGATCTTGGCTCCATACTGCTCCATACTTCTCCATACGCTCAGTGGCGTAGGCCACGTGCCAACCATTACTTTGCATTACTTATTCCTCGCTGTCTCCTCAGTTGCTTTAAAATATGGCGGCTAATAAACAAGAAAATAATTTAAAAAGGAAACTGGTAGAACATGGAAGTGATTCGGACGAAGAAAATGATAGTAAGTATTGCAAATATCATAGAAATAATTAAGCGAAGCAGTGATACGAGATAATATGTATTGAGCAAAAAGTATTTGCACTAAGAAATGTCTAACATAGCTTTATACATGAAGTTTCCTTAGAGGTTACGTTCCTGGTTTACACCGGCTTCTCTTTATTTTGTTTTATTACTAACTATAATCTCATTCATAAAGTTAATTGCATTATGTAACGATAAGTAAGGTATATCAGAATTAATAATTATGCTTATTACAGAAAATGGTAAAACAGGGAAATACAGGATGGATGCTCCACGCTTATGCCCTTACCTGGATACGATTAATCGTCAATTTCTAGATTTTGACTTTGAAAAATTATGTTCAGTTTCTCTCTCTAGAATCAATGTGTATGCGTGTCTTGTATGCGGTAAATACTTTCAGGGTAGAGGAACAAACACATATGCTTATACCCACAGCGTGGCCGAAAGCCATCATGTATTCTTAAATCTTCATACATTGAAGTTCTACTGCCTACCAGATAATTATGAAATTGTTGGTACGTGAAAAACATTAATTATGTATCCATAGTTGCCGTTACTTTAGCAGCGTTAAAAAATCTTCAATCGATTTACAGATTCGTCGTTGGATGATATCAAATACGTTTTAAATCCAACGTTCGACAGATTTCAAATTACTCAACTCGATAAGAGCGACAAACTATCCAGAGCCATCGATGGCTCCATGTATTCTCCAGGCATCGTGGGTTTAAATAACATCAAAGCCAACGATTATTGCAATGTTATTTTACAGGTAAATATTACGAAATACGATAACTAAGAAGAAGAAAGGAAGAACTCTGTTTTTTTTTTTAATTTACAGGCTTTATCGCACGTTACACCGTTAAGAGACTTTTTTTTACGTGAATCAAATTACTCTAACGTGAAAAGACCACCGGGAGATTCATCGTATTTACTAGTTCAAAGGTTCGGAGAGCTTATGCGAAAATTATGGAATCCACGAAACTTCAAAGCTCACGTTAGCCCACACGAGATGCTGCAGGCAGTCGTTTTGTGGAGCAAAAAACGATTTCAATTTACAGAGCAAGGTAACTTTTCAGTATTTCAATTGAAATAAAAAAAAAAACCTCACAGAAATGAGTATCCGTCGTTTAATTATTTTTTAGGCGACCCTGTCGATTTCCTCTCTTGGTTTTTAAATGCTTTGCATTTGGCACTCAATGGTACCAAGAAACGAGACTCTAGTATCATTTACAAGACGTTCTTGGGTCATATGCGAATATATACACGTAAGATTCCGCCTCTCGAGTTGGAAGAAAGTCAAAGAAGTGAATTGCTCAATACAGTGGAATATGGAGAGACGGTCACTGAGAGTCCATTTTTGTATTTAACGTGCGATCTTCCACCACCACCACTTTTTAAAGACCAGTTTACCGAAAATATCATTCCACAGGTGAACGTTTGACTTTTTGCCGATTCGTATAATATCTAATAATTTATATTTCACTGAAATTTAGGTTAACCTGTACACACTGCTAAACAAGTTCAACGCCGTTGCTGAAAAAGAATATAAAACATACAAGGAGAACTTCATGAAACGTTTTGAAATAACTGAATTACCGCCGTATCTCATACTTTATATAAAGGTATAGAATTCTGTGTAGTGCTTCGTAATATATCTATAGATTATGCAATCCTTAACATCTTTTTATTTCCAGAGATTCACAAAAAATACCTTTTTCGTTGAGAAAAATCCCACCATCGTGAACTTTCCGGTCAAGTAAGTTTCTCGTATAGAATATCTTTATCTTATTTTCAATGTTTCGCTATATTTTTTTTGATTAGAAACGTGGACTTTGGTGACATCTTGACAGCCGACGTGAAAGCAAAACATCCGTACACGACTTACGACTTAGTGGCCAATATCGTTCACGATGGCGAACCTGGTCAAGGCACGTACAGAGTTCACATACTGCACAGAGCAACTGGTCAGTGGTACGAGATGCAAGATTTACACGTGACACAGATTCTACCTCAAATGATTACTTTAACAGAAGCGTACATTCAGGTAAGCGTAGATGTGCCCGTAACTTCCTAGAATCCTTAACAGAGAACAAAACATTATTTAGCAATTCAATTTCATTTCAGATTTACGAATTAAGACGAGAAGAAAGTGTGGAGAACGGAGATAATCAAACGAAGCGAGCTACGTGACATTATTCGCAGTGTACATTTATTAAATAAATGAAGGAATATTTTAAAAAAATATGTATCCATAATCAATAATAAGATCTCCAGCATGTTTAACCCAAATACATTTGAAATTCATCCTTTATCCAAATTTACAAGTGTCAATCCTACAGCATCTTAAAAAATGCATAATGCTCGTGAGATAAAGGTATCGGA
>JARPRG010000321.1:413538-427587 GCA_031001745.1 Hartigia nigra | reverse complement strand
TTGACGCTTGACGCTTGACGCTCGACGCGCGATACTCGACGTCAATGAAGACACGTCGAACGGAATAATTATTCTATACCTGAGTGATCGATCGAAACCGCGAGGACGGTTTCCGCACGTACATTTCCTTTTTATCTATTGCCAGTCTGACTGCTTGATGACGAATAATCACAAGAATAAAGTCTTGTCTCGTTATTTACATTACGCATGACGCAGAGGTATTACGAACGAATCAATAGAAAACACGCACGTTTCTCCATCGCTTGATATTAATTTTATTATATTTTTTTTTTTAGAGATCTCGCGTTAACGAGAATACGGTATCCAAAATAACCAGTTATTCGTGTCTCGTTTGTTCAACGCAAAATATGCTTCTAAAAAAACTGATACTTAGTGGCTTTTCAGAAATGACATAATCGAAATACGGCATTCGAAAATCCTATTAATTTCATCGTAGCAGAAGACAAATTATCTATATATACACAGTCGATAAGGTATATTGATTTTCAGATCACAGGCGTTCGATTTATTCGAATAGAAAAAAAGAAATATAAAAATGTGCACAAGTTTTACGCACGAACCTACACGCACAATAGACATATACTTAGGGTAATTACGCCACGTAGCCTGCAGGTGATTCGATCGAGGGCAGGTAGACGCTACATGTCTGCCAGGCATATATCTACCTAACAGAAGTCTACACGTTCGTGTCGGAAGGTATAAAAAGGTATAGAGGTACAAAGCTCTGGTTATCGATCTAGAATTTTACCCAGAAGCGGACTAGAGAACGCCCGTCTTATTGTTAGTCGACTCATTCGAACGACTAAAAGCAGAAAGGAATAATATCAATATAAAGAAGGAATCTGAGCGGCATTGCGGATGGAAGATAACTCCATAAAATTGAAGAATGCTCTCGAGCCATTTCCGAACAGAAGCCATATACACCATGTACTGTGGACTATAGGCACCATATGGAGAGTCCCGTGCCCGAGGCTAACATACGTTCCACCTTGAAACGCGAGACGAACACGAAGCTTTACCGGTGCCTCCTCTTTCGATTATCCGGACGTTATTAGACCGATCCTCCGTTCATTCTCATCTTCGGGATATTGGCCAAATACTTGTCGCCAAATTAGAATTGGCCACTTTGACGCCATAGCGCTATCGGGCTTATCGATCGGCTTTTGCGTCACAGCATTCCGGAATTACTTTTACAGACATAAATAGTATTCACATACTTTCTCTATTATTTCGTTGGCGTGAGTTCTGTATTGTTCTAGAAGGACGATTGCGATTGAAAAGACAGAAATCGGTATGGTAAAGATGCCCGTGTGCGACGCACGAATGGAGAGCAAGGACTGTACTGAACTTCCTTCGTAGTGACTGGATCATTCGGTGCGTAGAAACGCACGCAGTGCGTGCCACGAGTAGCCATTACGTCTCGTGGAATGCGTACGCGAGTGAAGCGGTGATAATAAGTGCGATGAGAACTATCCCACGCACTCTTCCACTCGACGTGTGTGTTAGTATAGTACCAGTACCTATACCACCTATACCACCTACACCACCTACGCTTCTTAGAGTAGGGTAGGTCTTTCACGAGGTCTTCTTCACCTTCTTTTTACTCTTATTCGCTATGCTCCTCCGTCCTCCGCTCTCCCATTTCCACCACGTCGACATCTTCGAGCAGACGATAAGAAGTCCTCGGCTATACTTGATCTTCAAAGGGAATTGGATGCAATTTTTCCAAAGTGCAGAAGGTTTCTACGTGCCGCTGCTGCACCGGCAAAACGATTCTCTCCACCTGAAGAAATAGAAGAAAGATTCTTGGCAGAATTTCACACATGCACCAACTACGTCTCCACCTGTGCAGCCGCGTGCTTCGTTGCTCCAGAGTGGCTCCTCACGGTGTAGTGCAGTAGACCAGTTGAAAGTGGCAACCGCGAGAACGAAGTGCTGTCGCTGCTTCCCGAGGGTGACTTCAGAAGTGCATACTCCTGGGGTTAAGGGATGCGAGAGTGCACCCTTGCTTTCTGGATCAAATTCTCTCTGGCGAAATAATAGCCGGCTGGGGACGGGGCGTGTGTTTCTCTCTCTCCCTTCCGTACCCTAGTGCTCTGGAACTCTAAGCATATACATATGTACATGCATGTGGGAGGATGGCAGGATGGCAGGATGGCAGGATGACAGGCAGGAAGGGATCCACGCGGTCCTGGAGAGAACGGGCAAAGTCGAATTAATAGATGGATGTAAAAAGTGCGTAGTTAAACGCTCGTGAGAGGGACGTGTTGTCGATCCAAGCGCTAATGAGGATGTATTATGGCGCAGCTTGTTCCCGTAATATCGGTTCTAATCTAGTTGGCGAAGCTAGGCCAAGGTTCTTCCGATGACTTCGACTTATTCGGTTTATTGACCAGACTTTCTTCTCTTTCCCTTTATCCTCACTCGTCTCTCTTCGTCTCTTTCTCTTTTTCCTTAGCCGGTTCCATATCCCTGATCCCTGCACTTACTCTATGCCTATCGTTTGCAACATCACCGTTTCGCTAAAACCAACTAGCACTGTCATTAGGAACTTCCCCAGCGAGCACACTGTCCAATAGATATGATAGACGACTCATTGAAATTTCAGTCTTTCCACACAATATCAAAAGCTCCTCCGTTCTTTCATCTTCCATGTCAAGTCTAAAAATCTCAAAAAACCGCGTCCAATTGCAGAGCACTGGACTTTGCCGTCTGTCTAAGAGAAAATGAAAAAAGTGTGAGAAATTTCGAAAGGCGACAAGATTTCTTTCCATTTGCCTGGACCTTCCGGCATTCTGTCATCCGACTAAGCTGTCTCTGTCATCTCAAAGAACTTTGCGAGTCGTACAATTAGGAATCGGGGACGCTTTTCCATCTGTCGCTTTCATATTGAGGAACTACGAGTCACCGAGATGCCTCGACCCGTCATCTAGCTACATATTCCCGTTCCTGTTCCCGTTCCCGTTCCATCACAATTACCATTGCCATTATCATTACCATTTAGTGGTTACGCTAGTCGCATCCAGGCATTTACGCATGATGCGTAGAATGACATGAACCCACGGTGAGGAAACCTACAGGGAACTTCACTTGGAAGAGCAGAGCCATGTGAAGAATTTTGGAATCCTTTGTCCTATTTCGAATGCAATATCCAAGAAAGCATAAGGATTCGCTTGGTAAAATATGATTGCGTATATTCTTCACTTGTTTTTCACGAGCAGAGGAAAATTCTGCTCCGTTGTCGCCATAGCTATCTGGGTTGCAGTTTGCACTAGCAGGGAAACTCTGGGAACTAACGAAACGAGTACGTTTACTACGTTCAACGTAGAACTGGGTCAGTCGAAAGACGTTCCGACGCCTCGAGTAAAAACTGCCAGAAAATAAAGACAACGACGACACAGAAGTTCGTTATCGTCGACCCGCATTACGTTAAATGTCAAATGTTATCGGAAGCAATGTCTGCGTTACGAGAGTCCAAATGATTTAGGCCTAAGTCAGTCCATCTTGGTTAGATGATAGACAGTGTACTAATAACATCGTTACTATTGCTGGCACAGCGTACATTTATTTTTGTAGAGTCTAAGATATAGTGATGATCCACGAAAGTTGAGCAATCGATCACAAGACACCGTTCGGTTGGATCGTTAATGGATTCCAAATTATAAACAGTTATAAATAAATGACTGCCGCTGGAGGAAGCCGAATTCTCTATGACTAAAGAATTCATGATTCGATACTTTGTGCGTCACCGTTCCGTCCCCGTGAAATAGAGTGGCCTATATCCCAGAGATATTTTTACCGGTGACTCGGAGTAACATGCTGCGCAACACAAGGGAAGCACGGGAACACTCGGGAACACTCGGGATCACTGCGGAATACAGAAGAACAGTCAAGTGTCCAGTCCGATTTGAACTTTCAGTCCCGGCGGACCAACGCGACGACACTTTTTCACTCGGTGATGCCAATTTAGTATTTCTCTTTTTATAATTCGCGTAACACGCGATAACTACACGTATCCATGGGAGCATTCGGAAATAGACAGAGGATACCCATGTAATGGCAGCGCTAAATTCTGCATTTGCTCTTATGGCCACGTGATTATTTAGATCCTTGGAAGTATCTCTAGTAAGGGTGGCTTCGTCTAGGTACGTAGGTACGTAACAGAGAACAGTAGTAGTAATAGTAGATGGCCGGTGGAGTAACGACCGTAACGAGAACTAACGATACGCTTGCACGAACCTATTACGTGGTTCGGTTCACCACTGGAGGATCCCCACCTTCTCCGAAGATCGGTATCGTATAGAAATCAAATTGTGTAGTATGAGAAACGCTTAAGAGTCTCGCAAATGGAATATTCGTTGAGTTCAAGTGATGCCAAGTAACAGGAGACTCTTCTTCCTACTCACCCTATTCTGCCTATTCACCCTGCTCTTCGGCATCGAGAAAGGAGCAGAAAATGCGGCTGGTAATTCATATCGAACTCTCTGTAACTAACAGTTAATAGTAAGCGTGTTGGGCGCTTGTAAAAGCTCAGGTCGGAGAGTAGGAAGATGAAGGAGAGGAATCAGACGGTACTCTCTGCTGATCTTCGGGTACGCGACCTCCACTTACAGCTTCCAAGGTAGGTATGTGCCTGGTCTGACGTCACTTAACCAAGGTCGGGTGATGAACCGAACTCGACGAGCAGACTATAGAGCAAACGGCCCTTACCCGACCCTTAGTCCTACTCCGCTTCTCTTTTCTGTCTTCCTCTTTCCTGGAATTTACATCCTGCCCTTCGCAATCTCCCTCTTTGTTTCTCAAGATACATACATGAGTTTGGTCGGTATCGCCCTGGCGCCCTTAGACTTTTCTTCTATTTATCCTTTATTCCTTAGCTCTTTCCTTCGTTCCATTGACTCTTCTCTTCAGTTCTTTCCTTCTTCCGACTCGTTTCACGGTGCAGGATGACTTACGTCTTCTGAAAATTTTCAAAAGTCATTTCTCTCGTCTTACGATCGGAATATTATACAACTTACCCGTTATACTCGACAGCCGGCAGGCGCTACTATGTTAACTTTTCAATTCGACTTTTCCCCTCGTGCTAACTTTCCTCGATGATTTATCTGTTGCAGAGTGTCGTATTAATCAGCAATCAGCCAATGGGACGTGGAAAAGGGGCAGGAGAACGAGAGAGTCGTGCGATAGAAATCGCGGAGATTCATCCTCAAAAATGATGCTTCTCTCGACACTCTCCAATGCTCTTAACGAACGTTCCATTCCGGTTTTATTGGATTTCGTATCGACCTACAGCTAGGACATCGAATAACCAAACTCTCACTACAGTGTCGTGCCAGTTTGCAGTGATTGGCGTCAAAAATACGATTCCTATTAAAAACAAGAGTAATTTCATTGGCGACCAGTGCACGCGTGGAACTGTACTGCGTTTGTGTGCTGTGATTCCTATTGAGTGTCTCAGTGAAATGTGAAGTGCAGTGAAAGGTGAAAGGTGAAAGGTGAAGAGTGAAGAGTGTGGCGTGATAGAGGAGTTGGCAGTTTTGGATAATGGTTTCCATATCTTTTACGAAGATCGGCTGATCTTACTCTACGTTAGAGTTGCTCTGCGTAATTGGATTGTTGTTGGCTATTATGACGGAATACTTGGATCCGCACTTCGTCCGGGCTCTTTGCCGCGATCCAGACAGGCGAACACTGCAGGTGAGACAACTGGTACCTGCTACGCACATCGACATCCACTCTTTCCTTCAGTTATACCCCCTTATTTTGCCTATTGTGCGCTTTTGTCTCTCGCGGTCTTCACCTTTCCGCCCCTCACCTCCTCCCGGTCTTTTTATCGGGGCTGCGGCTACACCAAAGTGTGCCTCGTTGCACGCCTCTTCGTCTATTGCTCGCTACTAATTAGCAATTACCGCGATGAGTGCCGTGAATCGCTTTCCGAATATACGAGGCTTGCCCTTATAGTGCACTGCACCATCTCTATATACTTAGTATATACCGCATCCCTTGCTCTTTTAAACGAAGCAAGTACGATCGAAGAACAAAGGTGGCTAGAAAATTTCGTGGCGAGGAAAAATAAAAGTACTTTTTGACATTAAGAGGTAGCCATTGTTTCCGGCGAAATAATCACTTGAGACAGTCAATTATGGAAAGTTCTAATTATTATTTGCTTAACCCCTATGTGGCTATGGTTTTTCAAGTGAAAGTGCTAGAGTCTTTCATAATAATAATCGAGAGTTTCGACCGAACATTGTTTATCGAGGTGCTACTGAAAATCAAAGAAAGCGTTGGGACGATTTCCCCAGGTGACACCTGCCTTCGTATACGATATCCGGTTCGCGACGTGTCCTGGATCCTTAGAGTATTACGCGATAAGAAATTCTACCAAACGTTATCCATCTAGCCAAGCTTTCCATATACGAAGAGCAGATATCTATTGCCGAAACTCCTGGCTCTTTCCTAGCAGCTACTAATTATCAATCACTTTAACTACTAGCCTAACACCTACGATCTTCCTTCTTATAACGGTAGATTCTCGAAGAACGAACCTTTCCTAAATCATGCGCGACCAGCGCGTTGCTTCGCGCCAACTTCTTCAATTCACTCCAAGATTATTCCAAGACTCGAAGTTGTTCTACGATCGCTGTACACATTGATCTACAATTTCTGTCACAAATCACTTCGAGTGCCTTACAATAAGATACAAAGCAGCATACGAATAACGAAAAAGGCACTTGGACGCTTGTCGACTCGAGTCCAGCAAAAACCAAATCGCAATAATTCCTGAAATAACTCACCTCGTCGTAGGTACAGTTGAAATCTCCAATCCGTTATCGTGCTGCTCCCAACACGTATCGTGCCTAGTCGTTATTCTTACTCTCGGGAATTGCGACTTGTTCCACGCGACATTGCGTGGCGCGAATGACCTTTTTCTACGGTATCGTGCGATTCTTTGCAGGATTTGCAGATCATATACTACGGACTGCATGGACTGGAGGCCCTGCGACCCTGTAGAGACTCCATATTACGGGGACTATGTAAGATCGTACGTTACGAGAGACATCATGCCAACCACGTGCTATACTAGTAAGTACAAAATTAATCACTTTTCTTTTTCCTTGGTTAATCTAATGCATCCTAATAAGTACACCGGTACCTGGCTCACGCAACGACCGCTTAACTGCCTAGCGTGTTAACCGTCAAATTCCACTGGAACTGTAAAGCAGCGCACTCTTAGGTTAGACTGCTGGAATTCTGTTTTATCGACTGTATCTTGCCGACGGTACATAACCGACTGCTCTGGGACGCTATTCAGGAAATCAGTCAACAGTTTTCGCATGCAACTTTCGTTTTAGTTCTCGGTTTCCACGTCGAGTGGGTTATCGTGTATAGGAACGCTGCAATCGCTCGACCACGATTGTCGCATGCGACCATGTCGAATGATTTCGAGAATAAGGTTTTGCAAGATCTCAACCGAGGACATAATACTCAACTGGTAATTAGCATTCTCTCTTTCATTTTGGAGTCTCTCAAATGAAATCCAGGTCTAGGAATCATTTGGGTACTCTGAAAAACCTGTTTGTTGCAGTGAACACGTGTTCGATATGTGTGGTGACCCATTCGAACACTCATTTACGATGTATTTTGTAAATCATGGGACACGTGTGACGGATTCAGTCCTGAAAATTCGGTCACCCGTTAATGGTCTTGTATCATTTATTAAATTGGCTAATATGGAGAAATATAAAAAATACAACGACTAAAACCTGCTCATCTGGTTAATTTATACGATTCGCACTAATCACTGGTTCCATAAAATTCGTATATTTCTAAAAATTGTCGCATATTTGAAGCTGCTTTACCTTGACATTTATCCATTTTTTTGCATAATTCACAGAAGTCTATTCGGCACGAGATCGATTACGAAAGCAATCCCAGATTTTCCCCACCACGCAGTCATTCGAAATACGTATAATCATATCGCAGTTAGCTCGACAAGTAGGCAAGTGCGTGTGCAGTACAGGTTGGCAGCGTAAGTTAGAATTGCACATGGGAGGAGTTCACGTGCTCCTTCCTCGCTAACGGTGATGGAGACTTCCGGTACGTGCAACGTTCAGAATGGCTGCACAGTCCTTTCTAGATTCACCAGAGGAAGTTCCTCCAGGAGGTCCACTCGTTATCCAGCTGCGATTACAGAATTTCACAAGCTATACTTAAAATCATCGAATTACGTTACACAATTATTTGAATAAGAATTGTCCTGCATCACGGGTGACGTAGACAGTCCAATTTCATTCGACGATATCGACGTCAGGGTCGACGTTAGCATTCGCCACGTTTTTTGTGATGATCAACGATAATCCGTCTCATTAACGTTGACCAAATCGATCGTAAAAATGTTAAATTTGCTTTCAGCACTGGTGAACTCGCAACCAGCTGGTACATCCTGCTGTCTGGTTCCGTCTTCATCGATGGCTCCATGTTTCTTCCTCGATCAAGGTAAGAATATATTCCCTTATCACTACCATATCACATGAATTTTTTGCGCTCTACGATAAATCATAAAAATTGACAGAGCCACTCTCCTCGAGCGACCTAACCTATGCACACTTCCATTTTAGACATATACTTTTTGCCCTCGTCGTATATCAAATACCCTTTGATTCCCTCAATACGCTGCACTTTTATTCCACAGGGCTACGCCTTTATTTATCAGTATCTTTCTTTTATATTTGCACTCTGTCCTTATTGGGAGCCTCCCTGCTCACTTCCTGGTGAGAGTCCAGAAACGTCGTCGAAGATCCAGAAAGGTTTCTTTCGTGTAGATATCAAAAAACCAAGATCTCCGAAATAAATGTGGGCAGTGAATTTGTATGAAATGTTTGACGAGCCATTGTGTCAGTATTATTCAGTGAACGTGGCAAAAACAAAAGTGAATTCCAAAGCAGAGTAAAATCAACGGTGATGGCGGTGGTGCAGAGGGTTCGTATTATGTAGCGACTAGAAACTAGAGGGTTATCCTCGTTAGTACCCTCATGGCCTCATCGCCTCACCTCACGTCCTCATATCCTCGCCACCCCCTGCGGAAATCCTCATTAATCCTCTATACTACTAAACTGGGTATTGCGCGACATTAAATCCCTACTGGCTTCGATCGCTTTCTATGTACAATGGTTAAAAGGACAAGGGATGCGATAACATTCGTAGAACCCTCGAATCGATATCAAGCGGGCATATTAATTTCAATTCAATGTACTGGCTAATGAGAGTCATTCGAATCCCCTCGATATTTCATACGCCAATGAGATCATTATTGGACTTGTACGACCTGTTCAGGTTATCCTGCACTCGATGTAAGCGCCAAATATTTCGATTCCCGGTCGACGGCCATTCGTCCCAGCAGACTCGATCGATCCTTTGGAATGTTCGGCCGAAGTGTAAACAGAACAGCAGCATTTGGAGGGTGAACGAACAGGGTGTGGTGATACTGGTAATAGCGATTGCTATGGCGTAAGGACTCTGGAGCTCTGGCGGCTTCCAGCATGTCTGCTTGTCGGCTTGCAGGCTGGATGCTGGCGCGGCTGTCATTGGTCTATCGGCATCTCTCTCGGATATCCGAGGTATTACGAAGTTTCCCGATTCACAATCGTTCCTGGCAAGTGAGAGGACTCGGCAGCAGGCGGGTCCCTACCAAGGAGAGAGCAAAGGAGGAGGACAGAGAGAGAGGAGGGCAAACGTGCGGCTCTGCGCTCTCTCTTTCTCTCGAACCGAGTCGAATTGAGTCGAATCGAGTCAAGTGAGTCGAGTGCCGACTGGCGACTGGCTAGCAGCTCTGAGTCAAGTCGAGTCGAGTCCGAAGTAGTGAATGGCGAGAGTCGGCTCGCGATTATCCTTGCGTCGAATAACATTCCAGAGCTTTGAGTTTCTTCGCTTCGAGAAAGGAATTAAAAAGCGCTCTTGCGTGTCGTCGATTCGTTCTATGATTCCAAAGTGCTAGTGTCATTGTCATCCTTCGATTCATCGAAAGTGTCAACCTTGGTATCTTCTGTCGACGCCCAGAAAATACACTCGGACGGAGACCTTCGGGATCTTTCGTGTCGTGCGTGTCGCTGAAAGAGTGTCGCGAACCTGTACGACCTGTACGTCTTGTACGACTTGTTCGAACTCTTCGACCTGACCGACCTGACCGACATAACCAAACGAGAATCGAATCGAATGTAGAAGGAGGTGTAACGTGCATAACGAACACACTCTGCGATCAGTGACCCGTGCAGAAGGCGCCGAGCCAAACTCTATCGTAAATTGCCGGCTTGATAATAGTGAAGGAGTGCTGAGTACACACGCGCGACGTGTCTCTGTCTACCTTAGCGTCCATGAGTCGCTTCCTCGTACACGCGGTTCGCTTTCACCTGCGACTTTAGCGAAGCATCGGAGCCACGAGTCAATCTTATGGGACACCGTAAACAAGTCGCGAGAGTCTAGACAAGATTTCTCAAAGTTGCTACGAGGAATCTTCGAAAAGTGAATCGATATCCTTGTCGTTTTTCGATCGGGACTACTACCTAGGGAATCCTGAGGCTGGGACCCTCTCTTACTCTTTCCTCTCCATTTTATTCCTATTTCTTGCTCTCTCTCTCTGTTCCTCGTCTATCCTCTTCCGTGAGTGTATTTTCGACAAATGCACTCCATCCGTGAGTGCAGCTTGACGATTCCACCCGCGCACTCTCCACGAGATGAGTGAAGTAGAGTGAAGAGGTCGCTTCCCTGAAAAGAGACACGGATAATATCGTTCGCACACTCTTTCGCTCGTAATCGTAGAGCGACGCCCGGCGACGCTCGGGAACGCTCATTCGCCGAGGAGATTGGCGTCGAAGGAACCGTCGAAAGAAACCGGCAAGCTGGATGCCACGGACGGCGCACCGCCTCCTCCGCCACCACCCGACATCACCATCACTCAGGATGATCGGTGAGAGATCGAGACCTACGTAGCCTAAACTAACCTAACCTAACGTAACATAATATAACCCTAATCTAATCTAATCTAACGTTATTGCCAGTCTATTTCTTAAGGAACCAAGAAGAGGCGCGTCGGCGCGCTGGAAGACGCGCAGCTCTCCCTCTCTTGTACCTTTGCTATCTGCAATTTGTCAATAACTTTTATGTCATAGAATTAACTGCTGCCGCGGATTGTCACGCGTGCGTGCACGTGCCCCACGTGCCTTATTCTTTCGCGACGTCAGAGTCCAAGTAAACAGGTGTCGTATTACGATACCATGTAGATAAAACGAACTCGACACCCTAGCTGAACTTTTGTCCTTCGGCCTCCTAAACCGCCTGACCCCTCCTCATCCTCCACATCCTCCACATCCTCTTCTTATTCTCCACGATATGCTGGACGTCTAGCAAGCAATTTTCGCAGCCCTACGAAACATTCCTTCGGATATTGCACTCACTCGCATGCTCCGTGCGATGTTCAATTAAAGAAGGAAAATTCCATTCGTCTCCAATTCACATGTATCTGCAGGTCTTTTTTTTTACTAAAGAATCCGATGAAATCAGATCCTTGCTCGATTTCACTGATGCTCCCTTCACTCCTTTTTTTTCTCATCTTTTTGCTTTATGCTCCGTTTTGCTCCTCTGCATCCATGTCGGGAACAGGCATCCCTTCAGCGGCCTTTTCCACGTACCCTCCGGCTTACGGCTCATGTCATCGGTGTCTCTATCGGTCATTTTTTCTAGTCCTGGCTACAAAGCAAATTATCGATTTCCTATCAGTGAAACGAAGCGAGCGCACTTCATCTCGGTGGGTCGTGGCCTCACTCTGTCCACGCTGTCACCTAACTCGTATACGTGTAGCTTCAATACTAGGACAGATTCTCTGAAAATGTAAATACAGTTGATCCACAAATACAATAAAGGCTTTAAGGGACTCTTCTTATATTGAATTCAGTAAGAAGATGGCCTCCCTGAAATACATTTTACTCGAGGTGGGACTATACTTGGGCAATTCACGTTCGTCAACACCTTCACCTGGCTTTAGGTACGCGCATACGTATAAAGACACAAGATACGATGTACGTCACAGACTTGCAGCGTGCTTACGTAGCACCGCAAGCATGATTTACGTCACGGTCATTCTAATTACGTTTTCAAAATATACTTAGCGAAGGATCACTGTGATCGTAGAAATACTATCCGTGTGGTACGATCCATGACACTTTCCATTGTTAAATGCATTCGTAATGGTCAAAGATAGATGGACATAATAATCGTCTCGTTGGGAGTGAAGGAAAATTATTTTTCTAAGAACTCAAGGACAGGATCAAAAGGTAGGTGGAACGACAGGCACGAACCTTTCCACCTATCTCTAATAATAGATCCCTCCTTTATTCGTCGTTATGGCGTTTCGATGACGTATGGAGGCTCCGTCGAGCTAGATAGCTGCTTACGCGGTACGTCGGCTCCAGAGGAGGGGAGCAGGGGTGCAAATGCGAAGCAAGATCAGCAGAACGTACCACGGCGACGCACCCTGTGCAAATCGAAATCTGGCCTCGTTTCTTTATCCATTTCCTGCTGCTCGTCTAAGTTCTGCTTCCGCTATCTTGTCGCCTTATTCCTACGAGCGTCTAAGCTCGCAGAATGAATGTTTACGGATTATTAAAGTTACGAGCGAAGAGGTGAGATTACGATGAGGAGGAGGATGCAGCATCTCGGTCAAGACTTTTCCTACCTCGATGCTGGTGTACCTACACCTAAACCTGTCGTATAAGCCAAGGCTATCAAGTGCATTCCGTAGGTGCTCCCTGGCAGCTCGACTGCACCAAAGATTACTTGTCCTCGACTCTCTCTCTTCTCTCTCTTCTCTCTCTTCTCTCTCTTCTTCTCGTACTTAGTCTCCTTATTCTTATCTTTCCCTTTTTTTTTTCTTCCGATTCCTACTCTGCTGAGGGCCCTGGATCTTATCGAGGACATCTAGTGACCAAGTGACCACGTGCACCCACGAATTCCCTAGGAATTCAAAAGGAATTCCTACGACTCGTAAGCGTCTTCGGGCGTCCATGGACGTCCATCGGCGTCCCTTAACTGCGTCGCAATGCGGAACGCGGCATATCGTTGCCAAGAAAAGTCCTCGAGAAACAAAATGGGTTTCAGGCTTACGGAAAAAGAAACCCTTCATCGAATATAAAGACATTCCTTAGTTGGTTCGAGAGTTTCAATGATATTACGAGAAAGAAAAGACTTACTGACGATCATGAATCATCCAGTGACTTATTGGTATTCTGTTCCGCGTTATCCGGCGTGTTCGCCTATTTCAGTTATTTTCCGTGTCCACGAGGACTTTGCATTATCCTGTTGCTTGACGCCGAACTTATTCTTAGCGAGTCATTGTTTTCGACTAACGATCTTCTTATTTTGATTAAACGAACGAATAAGTTTTAGTTTTGTCCACTGCGTAGGAACTACGGAAATAACAAAAAGGACTTTGCAGCAGAGTCGTTCAATGGGAAATGTTTGCAAACTTAATAAAGCACTCGAATGAAAGCCATTGGAAGTTAGACGAACGTAACTGCAAACTGCATCCACTGGTCCGTAGAATCGTGTTATTCGTGCATCGGTGCAGTCGCATTCGCTACGACGATCATCCTGGCATGAACCACTTACGCCATATACATAAATTTATAAATATAGAAGAATAATAAAGACAGGCACAAGGCAGGCGCACGCGTATATAAATACTTGAATACTATAGCTGCAGCATATATAGAAAGGCGAGCGCTCACGCACGAGAGATCTGCGCGATTAGTCTACCCTGGTTGCTCTGTTTACTCTTTCGCTCGGAAAAGGGGGCTGCTGCTGCTGCTGCCACTGCTGGCTCATACCCATTTCCATGCTATTGTTTCAGCCGGATACGGTTTATGGATATGCTTTTGTCCGAAACTTTTGTATTTGTCGCTCTGGTCTCTCCTGTGCTTTCACAGCCGGGTAAACGCAACCGAAACCACAGCCGCCCACGAAAGGCCCACCAGGCCC
>JARPRG010000321.1:374901-386399 GCA_031001745.1 Hartigia nigra | reverse complement strand
GCCTGCCTGCCTGCCTGCCTGCTCGCTTGCTTGGCTGCCTATTAGTACGCTCCCACGGTCTGCCTCTCTACCTTTCTCTGAAAGATTGTCTTGACGAATTTTCTTTGGCCCTCGGAAGCGTCGTTTAACTTTCTTCTGTTCTTAAAGTTATCCCGCGCCTAGCCTCAGCGTGCCTCTGGTATTGTCTTCTACTTGGGATGACAGCCGATGCTGTTTTGTTTGACCGGGCGTGGGTCTTGTGTGTGTCGTGCGTGATGTCATGTCGGCCGTCCTAACCTAACGTACGAGCGCAGCTTGGCCCAATCACGCCCATTCCTGGAATTTATTCTCTTCTGTCCACTGGGACGCCTTTTGAGGGTTTTTTTCCCTTTCTGGATCACTGCCGGGGAATGTTATTGATAATTTTTATTCGATTCAGATATTTCTCCTTTGTTTACTCGTCGAAGACGTTATGTCTACTCTCCTGGGAGATTTCCACGTTAAATTTATCGATCAATGTTCTGTCCGAATATTTAAAACAGCATGAATGTCAGTGGAAATATTATGTATACTCGTATTGCGAACGCGCAAGGTTAGACAATGGCCTTAGCTCTTGTTTTCCTTGTGCAGTACGTATACGTAAACATTTTAACATCGTTGCATATTATTTAGGTGATTAATCGTACCATACCGTCCGTTGTTCTTAATTGCAAGAGGGACACATTTTACCTCTGATGTGCGATACATTGCCACTTTTTGCAAGCACAGCATATGAATAAGCCTCGATAATCAGCAGAAATTAAAATCTTGCAAATTTAGTTTTTCTCTTTACCTTCTCAATTCGCAAGATGTTATTGTTTTTGAACTGCGGAGGCAAAACCAAATAATAAAAATAGCAACGCCGAATTCTTTTTAATAATGTTGAACGTAACTATCGTTTATGTCATAGTTTTCACAAGGCCTGACTGGCAGGCCCGAACTATACCAGAAATCTAACAGAAGTAGCCACTCGAGTGATACAAGTTCAGCTTATAGTGGCTCGGACACCATGACATCGGTACAAAGCTCCCTGGACGCAGATGCAGACGAGGTTGATCTTTCAGGACTTGTTGAATCTATAGTGGACAGTGATGAGGAAGAAGATCTGGCGGAGAGCATGGACGTAAGTATCGAACATGAATGCATTATACTTTCATGATTCTTAAATAGAATCTAATAGAACCTATTAAGAGTACAATTATATTAATGTATACGATACTTTCTCTTTCAGAGTTTGACTGTTCGAGACACTGTACGAGAGTGTTTAGAAAAGGATCCAGTCGAACGAACAGAAGATGACATAGAGATTCTACTGGAGTTTACTCAGCATCTAAAGGCCTTCACAAATATGACCCTGGCTGTGAGAAGAGCGCTGTGCGCGGTTATGGTATTTGCGGTCGTTGAACGTGCAGGCATGGTTGTTCTGAACGATGGTGAGGAATTAGATAGCTGGAGCGTACTGATCAACGGTGCAGTCGAGGTAGAACACAGTAATGGCGAGGTTGAACAGCTTCACCTGGGCGACAGCTTCGGCATCCTGCCTACTATGGAAAGGTTATTACATCGCGGTGTTATGAGAACAAAGTGAGTATAAAACTGAGATCCTTCGACTTTCTCACATTCCTGGCGACTTGATACAAACAATCGGAAATGTGAAATTCCTAGGTGCGACGATTGCCAATTTGTCTGCGTCACACAAGCAGATTACTTTCGCATTCAGCATCAGGGTGAGGAGAACACCAGGAGGCACGAGGAGAATGGTAGAGTTATTCTGGTGACTGAACTGAGAGGCGCATTGGATGGTGCGGCGAGAAGAGGACACGTAGTGATCCGGGGTACTCCAGAGCGGTTGATGCTTCAGCTTATCGAAGAGAATAGCATCACGGATCCTACATACGTCGAGGACTTCCTTTTAACCCACAGAACCTTCATAGACAGTCCGCTTATAGTAGCAGATCAACTTCTTCAGTGGTTCGAACAAGCACAAGTCAGGGATCGTGTCACGCGAGTTGTTCTTCTCTGGGTGAATAATCATTTCACGGATTTTGAAACGGATCCTACCATGATGGAGTTTCTGGAAGCTTTCGAGGCTGGTCTGGAGAAGGAAAAAATGCAGGGTCAACAAAGGTGCGTCCTTCGTGCTTTCTTGTCAGATATCACATCTTTGGCCTCTCGGGTCACGAGTTTCTCTTGCTCAATTTCAGGTTACTGAACATAGCGTGCGCAGCGAAAGCAAGAACACGAAATGTTACCTTAGCGAGGCCAAGTAGGGACGAAGTGCTTCATTTCAATATCCTTGGGGGTTATGAGAGAGGTTTTGGCATTTTCATTTCCAAGGTCGACAAAAGGTCAAAAGCTGAGGATGTAGGATTGAAGAGAGGCGATCAAATCCTCGAAGTAAATGGACAGAGCTTCGAGCACGTCAGTCACGTGAGAGCTCTGGAAATTCTTCGTGGCTCGACGCATCTCAGCATTACCGTGAAGTCTAATTTGTTAGGTTAGTGCTTTCCGTTAATTCGACGATGGCAACTGCGCTTCTACTTCTCTGTGCCGTCTTGTAATATAATTTTTTGTTCTCGTATGTTCGACAGCCTTCAAGGAAATGCTTCAAATGCCAGATAACTCGCCAAGACCTCGAGGCAGAACGAGCAAGCCGGAAATGCCGAGGTTGCAGACCGATCCGCGTGCCAGACTTTCGACCCATGTAGATCCGATCACTCCTGTTGTAAATCCTCTAAATCCTCTAGTTGGCGGCGTCCCGCTTCTGATGCCGGATAGCAACGTGTCTCCGTGCAAGGATGCTAAGAAGGAACATAAGGGATTCATGACCCTCGGTCCCAAGAGGAGACTTCAAAAGGCTCTCATGAAGATGAACATATTGCCAAAGAACACAATCAAGTGAGTGACATCAGCTAGACGTCAAGCTGCTAAATAGCATAGAAACATTACCATAATTCTTGGCTTCTGATAGCGATGGCGTGCACGTGGACGATCCATTAGCGCCACCGCACACGCCACCGGGTACGGGTCTTGTCCAGACCACTACCAATCTCTACCACTCGCGAAGTAATCCTGACCTCACGTCTCTCTACTGCTACGACGATCTTCGTGCACCCGATTACCCGGAACACGTTCTAAAGGTTTATAAGGCTGATCAGACTTGCAAGTACCTGCTTGTTCACAAGGAAACAACAGCCCACGAGGTGAGTTCTTGCGTTGCTCATAATTTTCATAGTTCTAAAGTCCAGAATCATCCTGTAATCTACGACGGTGGCTTTTCCGTTATTCAATTCAGGTGGTCATGCTCGCTCTTCAAGAGTTCGGTATAACAGAAAGTAGTTCAAACTTCTCTCTGGCCGAAGTAAGCGTCGGAGAAGGCGGAATGATCAAGCAACGTAGATTGCCTGATCAGCTTCAGAATCTCGCTGAGAGAATCGGCCTCAGTTCACGATATTATTTGAAGACAAACGGTGTCTCCGAAACCCTGGTAGCGGACGAGCAAGCTCCAGAACTTATACGCGAATCCCAGGTGCATTTCTTGCAGCTGAATGCCGTGGAAGTTGCGATTCAGCTTACCCTTCAGGATTTTAGTATATTCAGGTAAGAACGCACTCGTTGCCTCTGGCTTCGAGTTTCGTACGTCGAGGTCGTTCACACGAGTTTTCGTTCAGTTTCGATCTCTAACGTGTCGAGTTTTCACATATGCCGTTACATCGATTTACAGACAAATCGAGTCTACAGAATACGTGGACGATTTATTCGAGTTAAAGAGCAGGTACGGTGTACCCATGCTGAGTCAGTTCGCGGCGCTAGTCAACAGAGAAATGTTCTGGGTGGTGACCGAAGTCTGTTCCGAGCACAATCTCGTAAGGCGAAGCAAGATCATTAAACAATTTATAAAAGTTGCTCGTAAGTCTCAGTCAGGGTTCGTTACTGCTTGTTACGTGCTGTACACCTTTTACAAAGATTCACAAATATCTTTTACGTTATCCCAGGACAATGCAAGGAATGCAAAAACTTCAATTCGATGTTCGCTATCGTGTCCGGATTGGGACATGGAGCGGTATCTAGATTGAGAGCGTCCTGGGAGAAGCTGCCGAGTAAATATCAAAGGCTATTTAGTGATCTTCAAGAACTTATGGATCCTAGTCGAAACATGAGTAAATATCGGCAATTGGTAGCATCTGAACAAACTCAACCGCCAATCGTGAGTATAATTTATTATGTACGTGTGATTCTGCTTTATGCAATAGCACTGAATGTACTGAGAGTTAAGAAAATTCTTTCAGATTCCATTCTACCCGGTTGTTAAGAAAGATCTGACTTTTATTCATTTGGGTAATGACTCGAGGGTGGAGGGTCTAGTTAATTTTGAGAAACTCAGAATGATTGCCAAGGAAGTGCGAACACTTACTAACATGTGTTCCTCTCCGTACGATCTTCTGACGATGCTCGAGCGTGGTGGTCAACCACCCAGTTCAGCTATGGTCGCCTTGAATCAAATGACAACCGGAAATCAAGGTACAGTACCAGTTGAGAATTTTGGAAAGCACCACTACGGACTTTCATTGATAAAGTCTTATACGGTGCACTTTTATTTCCACAGGAGGACAAACGGCGACGGTAAAGAGGCGCAAGAAGTCGACTGCAGCTCCGAACCCGAAAAAAATGTTCGAGGAAGCTCAGATGGTACGACGGGTAAAGGCGTACCTCGCGAACATGAAAGTCATCACAGACGAGGAACGTCTGCACGCCCTCTCCGTGGATTGCGAACCTCACGCAGGAGCCGTGGCCGTGGCTGCCGCCGTTCCACTTGGAGGAAGTCGAGGAAGAAGGCATCCTTCGCCCACCTTATCGACGACAAGTAGCGCCAGTAGCACTAGTGAAGGTAGAAAGAGCATACAAGGTTTGTTGATCTCTCTCTGTACTGGTTTCGAATCGCTTCATGATAATTTGCCTTTTATTTTTTTGGGGGAAATTTCACGGAAAATCATTGCTACAGGTACAAAATTCGGAGCAGCGTCGCCGCAAGCCGTGAGAAAAATGTTGGCACTTTCGGATCCTCAAAAGACTCGGCCGTATCGTCCACCGCCACTGCCAGTGCCAGGTTTGGCCTTGCATTCAACTGGTCTTGAACCAAGTCCTGGTGCACCAAGAAGAGTAGGCTCGGGAAGCCGAGTTCCAATGCACGAGAGATCACACAGTGACACGCCGTCCGGTCTTCCACCACCCGTTGACTTGAGTGCCGAGAGCAGCAGCGTTACGAGTCTAAGTAACCTTCAGCCGCTTCGTAAGACTCTCACGAGCGGTAAGTAACGGCAGAGTGTTCTCGTTTTCCTCCACTTTTTAAACGGTTCGGAACGAGAAGTATTCGAACTCTAGTGCTCGTTTCGGATCGTACTTGCACCCACGTTGCTCGTTCTTACACCGGCCGGGGTTCGTTTATAAATTCCTATGTACTGCACGTTGCACAGCCGTTTCGCAATTCATAAATGTTCCATGTCATTACGTTTCTCCTATTCACACACGCATCTTGCACGCCCAGGGCGCGCTTGTCGGTCGATTTCAATGGGCGTAGCTCCTCCGCTCTATCGTTAACTGGGGAAGCTCTTTTACTTTTCTATGAGAAAACACCATGGGACATACAGTAGTGAGCTAGTGAGAATACACCGCGTTGACATTTGCCCGAAAGCTGAACTCTGGGAGCAGTGCCGTGCGGATACCATCTTTTGATCTTGAATCTTGCTTCGTTACTTAGAATAGATGCTTTTAGATAATTTTATTAGGCATTTATGCGTTGGACGGATATGTTAAATTCAAATCATTAGATCATCATTAGTACAGAACATTCTGGGAGGCATAAGCTTTTCTATTAAAGAGAATCTCAGGAGGAGTCCTCGCGAGGATCTCAGTTGCGAGAGTCGGCCGACAGTCTGCAAATCCAGAATGGGCGGACCATTAAAAATGGAGAATAGAGTGTACAGTTATTGGATTTTCAAAGCTGTGCCGCCGGAAAAAGAGAAAGAGAGCGCGACGGAAGTTAGCGTTAGGTTGGGTTCGAACATCCGTAGTGATAGAAGTGTCTTGGGGACGTGTGCGTAGGTTCAGTGACGAGCAGTGACAGCGGTCACAGCACACAGCTGGACAGCCATAGTGGAAGCAGCGTCGAAGCCGGTGGGAGCCCACCACCGCCTCCGAGAAGGCATTCCGCCATGCCAGGTACGTAACCCCTGTAAATAGTTTCGCTGAATCAGTCCGCCATTTCCTTTTGTTCTTCTTCATCCTGTAGACTCTGTAGAGTAGCGTCTTTTGAGAACAGAAAGAGAGTGAGTAGTCCTTGGATAGGACGTCATTTTAAATCTTGCAGTAGAGACGAGCGCGTCGACCTTGGATCTCGAGCCGACCGACTCAACTTTCTGATCCACCGATTACATTTATTTATTTTCCTTTTTTTTTTGATCGATTCATCTCTCATCGGGTATTGGGTATGTGTATGTCCCATGGCTTATACTTTTCTTTACTTGAATGCGAGAGTCATATTTTGAAATTTACAAAAATCATGTTCATTGATCAATTTTTGAATCACTCTCCACGTCTATACATGTATATGTTTCAATTATTTAATCGAAATTTCATAGTTTTATTACTTACTTTGATTCCCATGAGTCAATAAGCAAATCGTGATTCTTCACTTTATCCCGGCATTCTATTATTATCTTATTAAAATATCGTTAGGACGCTTTATTTTTGTCGATAATTTCTCAAAGAATCGTCTCTCGGCTTAAATTCGCTTCTGCTTTTCGCGGCTCTACGGCTTCCTTGTCACACTTTTGGAGGAAAGAATTTTGGTTTCCGGTCCCAAAAAGTGGGACCGCCAAAGAGCCTAGTGTACATACTACGTGCTACATGCTACATAGATATGTGGATTGGCAAAGCACTTCTCGGGTGGGATTTCTGTCACGTGAACGTATGTGGTGCAGGCTCTGTCATGAGGGGAGGAGTTCCCCCATTTCCTCACGCGGTAGCAGTGTTGCCTCCGCTTCCTGCCAACCACAACCATCACAACCAGAACCACAACTATCATCACCAACACCAACACCATCACCATTATCACCACCACCACCACCACCACCACCAACCCCAAACTCCTCAAGGTGAGTGTGTCTGGCTCCGTGATCCGCGTCCGCTGCTGCTGCTGCTGCTGCTTCACATTTTGCCGCAATCTCTCCTTACTTTCTTCCGTTCTTTTTTCTTTTTATTTGCTTTCGATTATGACCAGCATTTTCACTAGTTTTTGCCACTACCATCACCGTTACTGCTAACAGTTGCATTCGTTGGCTTCGCCCGACTCTTGTGCTTTGTGTTTGCTGATTGCTTAATAGTCGCGTCCAGTGTGACTCACTCCTTCTACTACACTACATTAGGATGAAAGAGAGAGAGTGCGAAAAGAGTGCTCGCTGATTCTCTCGTTTGTTCATGTGTTACCATAAGAGAATCGTCTTTTGCACGATTACTAACCGATTACTCTCTCTCTCTCTCTTTCTCTCTCTTTTTCTCTCTCTCTCTCTCTGTGAATAACAGAAATGCTTCTTTTTCAGCATACTAACATTTTATGCTTTCACAGTACTCCATCCTGGAGATGATTAATTGTAGATAATCCTGGTATCCTTTTACCACGTGTCCATCCTCGCTCAAAACAACCCATTGATTTTGGCAATTGATCCTTCATAGTCAATGGTTTTCAAGTATTTCGAAATTTCGCCAAATTTCAAAATAGTCGAAACAATTGTGATTGATTGTAGAACATTTACCAAAATGAAGATGGTACTACTGTCTCTTAGTGTAGCTGCTCTCGCTGATATCAAACGCGAGTGTACAAAAGTTTCGTTCAGGATTCAAGGACTCATTACTTTTTTGAAAAATCTCACCCCTATGAAATTGAATCGCTGCTTTTGGCGAGCCCAACAAAACAAAAGAACCGGAACGAGGAAGACGAGGGTTTTCAGGTTCAGCTGGCGTAGGCGTAATGGGATTGGGAATGCTACCGCCTTTACCACCAGGAGGAACGACGATTATTATGACTACGATGACGACGATGACTACGACGACGATGACGGCGATGCGGGCCGCCGGTGCGAACCAGTGCCGGCAACCGCCAGCTTACAAGGTCGCTGCACAGATGGCCAGATTGCACAGGCTAGGTCGGGCCCACAGCCACGAAGGCGTCACCTACCGGGCTGACCACGAAGATGGTACTACCAATCGCTCTACGTACTCTACCGTCATCTCCATATTATTCCATCTTCGTCCTTGTCAACTTCAATGATCGCATTCTTTCACCTTTAATCGGCTATACGAGTACACTCGATATCAATCGTCTGGTCATTTGCAACGTTCTCTGATCCTTTGTGGCTCAGAGATGACCTCCATGAAACTGGAGGAGGTGTTGGGGATGATCCAGATCGAGTATCGAATCGATTGTCCGAGAACCTTGGGGCAGTTTAAATATTTATCGAGGGAGGGCAAAGGCTCCTCGATGCTGTAAATAACGATCTAATATGTAAATGAGTTAATGTTGTACGTTACGAAGTATCCTGTACACCCGTATACATACATATTCATACATATACATATTTGTGATGTCAGCACTATTTTGTTTCTGTATGCCCGGAGATGATGCACGTTGTGCTTGCGTGTCACTCCGAGTTTTCTCACATTTTCTCACGCAAGCATTCTGCTCTTTTATCTCTGCCACTAGCATATACTGCCACACCAATACTTACTCACTTGCTTGCCAGACACAAGCCTTGATTATTGTGATACGTAACTCTTAAAAAAGGCAGTCACATTTTGCCAGAAGGAATTACCTAATTTATTTTTATTTTTTTTGTGCATTGCTCTTGCGAGAGTCCATTAGACTAGCTCTTAATAGATCCACCCTTACGTTTATTAAAGCTTGACTTGCTTGCTTCTTTTTGATTTTGCACGAGATTCGTTTTAATCTTTTTTCTGAAGTTTTTGGTTTTATCTTTGTTTAAAACGATGGCCAAGTGTATCCGCAATCACGAATGATTTCTGTTTTTCCTTTGAATTCACCGAGTCTTACCAGACTCGGTGAATTCAGAAAGATTCCTTTCAAATTCTAAAAGGAAGTCCACCAGTTGCTTTTCATTTGATTGATTCGATCATCAGGCATCAGCTGATACGCAATTGGCATCGTTGATAATCGTTTTTCTTCGAAATGTTTCAGATGACGAGGACGCTCAAGTATCGGCGGTGTAAATTCCACGTAATAAGGAAGTCAAGCATGTATTATCACGGACGCGTCCCGGGTCGTCCGTTGTCTCTTAGTGAATTCCACCGTTTTTAATTTTTAATTAATTTAAAGATGAATTAGCACACGTGCTCCGTTAAGAGGAAACGTATAAAGTCAGAGTGAAATGCTCCTCCTGGGAGGCGTCGCGACGTCTCCCTGATAAATCTGCTATCCATCAGACTGTTTAAAGTCACGATCCATTACGACGTATAGTGATCGTGATTATCGATCGTGAAGTCGCGCACCAGTGCAGGACTGTTACGAACCGGGAAGCGAGAGCAAAACTGAACGTACGAAACGTTCAAATATACCGGACGAATGCCCTGGACGAAGCTTTATGACATGGACGCTCGTCGTTACGCAAATTCGACGACGTGCAAAAGTCACACCTGAGTATTTTCTACGTAAATTTTTAGCGTTAATGCATAGCTCTCAGACCATAAGAAATAGTATAAGGAAAAAGATAAAAACATGCAATGAAAATTCCTTAAAAGGGAAGTATTGCGTGTCGATAAAAGTCCCCGACCTAGGTCGGAATCGTTAGGTTAAACTGTTTGAAAGCACCTTGGCCCAGGGTATACGTCCTCGATATATGATCAACTGTCGAAAGAAATATATTCTTAATTGTCGAAGCCGCTTGAAACGAGGGGTAAACTAAGGCAGTACTTCTAGTGGATATAAGAGTCGGGGAGCAAGAGGTAGGAGAGACTTTTTCACGAGAGGATTCTCTCCTTTGCTCTCTCGATTCCTCTGCTCCCGCTTGACGAATGACGGAGGTACGATTTGATCCCTGGTTAAGAAGTTATATTCTATAAATGTGTAATAAATCGAGCCCAAAGATGTTATATATATATATATATCATGTATCGCTGAGTACGAGGCGGCGTCTGTATTATATACTTTTAGGTGTAGCCCTTGAAAGCTCCGCAGCATATAAGTTGGTGTACATAGCGTAGCGTTTAGTTTTTAGTTGAAAGGATGACGAGAGGGAAGCAGAGGGAGCGAGAGAGAGAGAGAGAGAATAAGGGGAAAGAAAGAGTTAAAATACTGATAAGATTTGCAAAGAAATTAAGGAGATTAAAGTGACACCCTGGTCTGGATTTTCTTCCCGAGTGCGAGTGTCGTAGGGGGGGTTTTATCTTCCTGTTCCATGTGTCACCATATTGTATTTAATGTATACCATTAGAATTCTCTCGTTCTCTCTTTTTTTTTTTTATATTATCTTCGCGGACACTCGGCAGATGAAGAAGAGATAGTGGGAACACTAAAGCGTACGAATGAAAGACGAGGGAAAGTATTATGGCACTCATTTCCCAGAACAGAATGAAAATGGAGCGCGGGTCTTGACCATCTTGCGAAAAAAATGGCTGCGGCGACTACGAAAACGAGATTATGGAAATTGGCGTGTCTCCCGTATGTGTGTGCGTGTGTACGTGAGTGTACGAGATCGTGTGCATGTGTATTATGCGACTAATGGTGCGCTGGCAAAAAAGGGCCTAATTTCCGAGGTACCGTTTGCAATATCTGTCAAGCGTACGAAAATGGCGGATAAAATTTCTCACGTTTCGACGACGAACTTTCTCGTGATTTTTCCAATATGCTGGATCGGAGGAAGCGCGCGTCGTCGAAACGTAACCTGCTGGTCCGACTTCTTGACAGCCGGTCACATCCAGACGTCACCGAAGAATCTTTCGAAACGATCGTTGCACGTTTTTAAGGATTCTTCGCCGGCACTGGCTTTATCATATATCTCTTTGTACATATCCTACATTTTAAATATTACCCAAATGTTCTCGAAAAGAAGCTCTTAAACGTGCACCTTGCCCAAATTAACGAATATTCAGATCGTAAAGCGTCGGCACGAAAAGATCGTTCTTCAAAAGTTTTATGCGAACTCAATGCTGACTGGTTGGCTTATTCATTTATTTTGTTTTATCATCATTTCTGTCCTCTTAATTTTTTTTTTATTTTACAACTGCATTAACGACGAGAGTACGGATTCATTCCAAATGCATTTATACGTTCTTCACTGATATTTGAATATGTCACTGGTCACGTACGACACTCTTGTGTTCTTCAGGGTCCGTGGCGTCGTCTTTCGAGGCGCCGACACCTGGCGAATTCTCGTTAGATTTTCAAAACGGCCAATCCTGCTCCGTCCAAC
>JARPRG010000321.1:341667-352056 GCA_031001745.1 Hartigia nigra | reverse complement strand
CACGATCCCGTCTATGGGGCCATTGCTCTTTCTTAAATTTCTTTCGAAAGTCAGAAAACACTATACTCAAACAATAATTGTTCAAGTTGACAAGGAGTTTGCATGAGGTTCGTAATTTTCGAAATGCAGTATCGTCGTGTCTAGCTAATAGCAGCAGCTGAAGGATGTCTCTTGGCTTGCGATTCATTGCGCAACGCGCACACCGGCCCATCCTCCAGTCTGTATGGACCGCAGGTTATGTCTTGTGGAACGTACATAAGAGTTGAACGTCTTAATTACGACTCTGCTGCAGCATTCGCTTTCGTCGTCTCTTGCTCAGCAGACTACGGCCGATCCGGTTGTTAAGATTAGGTAAATCAAGAGCCTAGCTAGAATACAACGAAGCACCTGGATGCACTGAGGATAGTGCATGCCAGTGCATGCCAGTGCATGCGAATGCAGGAGCGTCACGTAATCGCAAGAGCAACGGAGTAACCGCGATATTCGAACCCTAAAAGAAAACTTTGACAAAATTTAGATTTTAGGAAAAAAAATGTCTACGTGCTGTAAAATATACTAGCAACATACAAGTCCAGGCTAATCGCGTGAGCTGCTAAGCGGATACATCAAAATCTAATCAGCTGATCCCATTTTGGATTTCGGATAGGATTAGGTTCGGTTTTTTTGCCACTGGCGTTGCACGTCACTCCGAAATGACGCATATCCTAGCAAAGAAGGAGCGCGTAATTGCATGAATTTCCATAGTCCTGCAATAAAAAGTCATATAATCGTAGGAAGTTGAACGCTTTCAGCCAATTACTGGAGACGTTCGCAGCGCGCGAATCCTAGTGGGCCTTATCTCTCTACCTCGCCAAGAGAAGATAGTATAAGCGCTCGACCTCGTCGTTTCGTGTATGTGAGTTTTGTCCTATGCTGCTCGAATATGCAAATTTTGCAGAAGAACTTTCGTTAAAAGATTCATCTCTGTCTACCTACGTGTATGAATGAATGTTCCATGCATTAAGCTCTCGCACGCATCTCGTGGAAATTACTTGAACCTTTGTATGTATCTTTTTCTGTGCATCACTAGGTATCCCTTTTGAAAAACTTGTAGGACAGACTGACGAATCTTGGCTGCCGGTAGCTAGTCTTGCGTTGGTAAAGTAGAAATTCTTAGAGGTACTGGCTCAGTCTACTAGAGGTCTCTGCGTTTTAGTTCTCGCGAGGGTTGATTGTGGCCGAGGAGCTGCTGTTCGTATCGAAATAAAGTTCGAAGGGTGAGAGTGAGGCAGGTATAGGTATTACCTTCTGATGTTGTCGTTTCATTGGATTTCTGCCCGATATCTTCAATGGACTGCGGTCACTTCAACGTGTCAGACTAACAGACCGATTAAAGTCAACATTTCTATTGCAGGTAACTTCCTTGCTACTTGAAGGCGAGCGGCGGAAACTGGCAGTTTTACAGAGAGAGCTGCAGGTCGCGCTTGCAGAAGGCGGCAGCGTTAAAGCCAAGGAGAAGCAGCGACAGGAACTACTGCATGCGATTTCGTAAGTTTTCTTATTGTTAGACTTGACATCTGTGTTTCGTATCAAATCGATCAGGGATAGCAGTTAGCTGTTTGGAGAAATTCGAAATATCAACGAGTAACGTTATTTTTAAGTAAAGGTTTATCTTACCATGCACTACCAGTACTGCTAGCAGTATTTTACTCTCTCTCTTTCTCTCTCTGTCTTACTCTCATGGATGAATAGTAAGACGGCGATACTCATAGTTTTAGCAGGGAGTATAGAATGCAAACTCAGAAGGAAAGGTGGAAAGGCACTAGGGAGTTTCTCAGTGCAGTATCTTCCATAGTTTTGTAATCTCATTCGAGAAACAATATTCCCGTAACAAAGAGTCAACAGACGAAGTTCGTTACTGGTCGAAGGTACGAAATATCTATATAACGAGGAGGTTGCTAATGAGCTGTGTTTTATATGTTCTCTGAAGTATCGTGGTTGCTGGTGTGGAATTTGACGGTTTCTATACGTACTCCTCTGCTTAGTATTCTTCTCATAGGAAGATGGAACGTCTTCCTGGATAACGGAACTTATGGCAGCCACAGTCTGCGTACTTAGTCGTGCTTTAATATTTTACGTCATGTTGAACACTTTGTATTCCCAAAGTCGTGTGCTTCTCCTCAAAGCATTTTAATTTTTTGGTTCCTTTTCCTTTAGCTTAGCGATCATGAAACTTTTGGGATAATTGGAGATCAGTGGGCGGCTCTCTGTTCTCAGATAGAGGTTAGATTAGGATAGGTAAGGTTAGGCGGTAAAATCATACAATGATACGCTTCGTGTTGTCTCCTGATGCGATAATAATTCATGGTCGTGGTACATGAGGGTTTCTCTTAAAAGTTTTGCGATCCTGGGTTTATGCCCAGTCGACCAGCTACCATCGCCATCTTCAGAGAGAATATCAAGTGAAATGAAAGTAGGTTGGCACAGCCCACTTCTACCCTTGGCCGCTTTCGTCCAAGACAAATATTTCATCTTTTAGAATCCTGAGTTTTGCAGGAGTTTACGATTAGGTTAGGTTAGGTTACTTTTAAGTTTGCGAATCATCGAGGTCAATGTTTCGTCAGTGACGTCGTTAATGATTCTTTACTCTTTGACTCGATGACGGTTCGAGTGCGCAGTCTGTGAATTCAAGGAAAGGTAAATATTTCATTAGTAAAGATCAAATTCGTTGATTGCTTTTGCCAAGACGCGACCAAGAATCTTTGGAGAAAGACAGAAGTTGTAGGTGAAAAGTTTGCTCGTCCAGCTTGGCGTTTTCCTTGCCGTTGCTTCGATTATCACTTCGACACTTGGCTTATAGAAAAGTGGAGAGTAAGTCAAGAGGTTCGTAGGGTCGTAGGTTGCTGCACAGGTAGTGCCAAGTCGTTGGGGAAACTGATGCAATTTTTATCGACGATTCTATAACTACGATATTTAGGACTATTGTTATTTTTTTTTTAATAAACCAAAGAGACGAAGGATCTCGTTCAGTCGCTCGTTCAGGCTGGAGGAATTTATAAGGTTGTTTGCTTTCTCATAATTGCCGAAGTTTGTTGGAGTCAGTGCCCTAAGAAGCCCCAGGCTTCACGTCCAACGCCCAACGCCTCACGCCTCACACGGCTTAGCTTCCCATACCGCATCTAGAACTTTTTTAATTTTTAAATCATTGGCTGGAAAACAAGCGGAATATGTGGCATGCAAGCGTGTCAGAGTTTACATTTCTATAGTTTTTTATCGATCCTCTCTATCTCTTTAGAATCTTCGCTACAGTTACTGTTCCTTTGTTACAGGAAGATTCAAGGACAACATGAGCAACTCGACAAGGAGTACAGGATTCATGCGGCCGGCGTTCTTCTTTGCAATTCCAGAGGCTGCGGCAAGGTAGGAAATTCTGTCCACTATTGATTTCTGGTTCTAGTCAGTTTTATAAGGGGGCGAGAAGTACGTTTGCTGTTAAGGTTCGAAAAATAGATCGGGTACCAATCAAACTCAATAATGCCTTTGCGTCGACGGGAACTTCGTTGACGTTGCTCTTGATATTCTCAGCACGTGGTGGTTGATAAAACGTAGATGGGATGCATTACGAGGTGGGGGAGCGTGGAGGTGTCCAATTACGACTGGTTCTAGGCTCCGGACATCCGTTTCTCTAGTGCCACATAGTGAACTAGATGAGGTCTTCTGATCGCTCTGCTTTCTCCCTCATTTTTCGTATTTATTTTAACCCCGTTGACGGTGCGAGATGACCAGAGCCATCGCTCTGAGCAAGTATAACGACTTTAGCTTTTCATTAAAAATTCGTATCTTCATTTTGACGTATTTTTTTATAAAAGTCCAGGCGTGGCGCCACAAAGCCTTTCTACCCTTCAAACCCTACCCTGCGGTACTTGAGTTCTTCAAGTCTTTCTTTGTAGTTGAACATGGGTGAACGCCTCTACGTCGCGGCAAGACCCTATCGCACGCTCAACTTACAACTAGTTGAGTCTGGAGGGCTTCCTCGATGATTCTTATGTTAGTTTGACAATTAGCTTTCGGGATACTCGACTGAGTCAGGATGCTGACTCTGAGGACTCTGGATCGTTCCTGGATATTACCTCTCGAGTTTTCGACGTTCTCCGTAATTATCGAAGTTGCCTATCGATAGCGGATATGTGTACTTCATCAACTGGACTACCAGTGTATCTAGAATCGATTTCCCTCTGCACTGGCGATTAACTTTTTTTTTTTTAAATTTACGTTTCTCAACAAAGTTTGATTTAATTAGAAATAGGCACATCATACCTGATAACCGAAAGCCTCACGTTCTCGTTTTTCAGTGCACCTAGACTTGTTGCACTATTTTGTTTCATAACTCTGGGAATACGTCTCTTTCAGAGCGAGAGGGAACCGCAAGGTGCTTCCGAATCGAGACGATCTCTCGAATACTAATTACAACCTCTATAAATCGTAGAAGCTGGCTCTATTAATTGTTTCGGCACGTCTTCCTTCGCAGACCATGTCGCTTGATGTAATACATAGATGCATGTATTAGATCCCTCTAGTGTCAGGTATATGTATACATACATTATGTATACTTATTGTACAAGACATGTGAATATTTCCTATGAACTCTTGTCAGTTAGTAGTTACTAGAATCTCACGCGTGCTTTGGGGAGGGTCATTGTGTCAGACTGAATAGAGGCGCTGAAGATAAGGAGGTGCCAGTGGTTTTGGAGGAGATGCACGAGATTCACGAGATTCACGAGATGAAATGGATACTGAAGATGAAGTTTGCGTTAATTGACTTTTCAAATTATAGAGCGGAACGAGTTTCTATATACTCGGTTACCTCCGTTCCTAAAGGGTTACTATACGTATAGTTATCAGGATCCTGCTGCATTGAGGATTTCTAGCTTCCCTGGTGTTTCTCCCAGCATTAATATTTCAAATCATTAGTACACTGATGCACCGATCCTTGAAAATAAATTTTCTTTCAAGCGGAAGTTTCGGTCCTCCTAGAATAGAATATCAGAGCAACTTTTTCCATAGATCTTCTGTGTCGCTGCCATATTTGCAGTTGAATGGTGCTGGTAATTAATCGTTCGTTTGACGAGACGAAAAATACGAATCAATGGAAGCGTTCATCGTTCGGTGAACAAGTGAACACTGCACAAGGCAATACGATCATGTATTTTGTTCGCGACGATGATGAACGAAGTTACCTTAGCGCCAGCGTCGCGATTTCTTTACCGACAGACATCCTACAGCGAACTCGCGAGTTTTGTTTCGAGTATCCCGATAAAGGGGGAGCAAGAGAAGAGAAGGCGACGCGGAGGTCGCGGAGAGGTCGTCTCCAGTGATTCGAGAGACATTAGAGAAGGGTGGCAGAGTTCTCGCTCTCTTTTGACCGGGGCGTCGGAGTGGGGAGCCATTTCCAGAGGATTGCGAAGAGGGCACGCCGGAGAATCCTCTTTGAAGAGTTCTCTGCTACTCCTTTCTTTCGAGTCCTTACATTCTACGACACGTCAAAAGCCTCCCTGCCCCACGAAGCCTTTTTCAACTTCTCCGCGAACGACTGCATTCACAAAAATCCAACGTGGTAAATAATACAAAATGAACCACTTCCGAAAATGAGTTGCACGTCCCCTTCCCCTCTCACGGTCTTTGTACTGCCGACGCGCCTACACTTATCGTGCTATTTGAGTTCTTCCTTCCGTCCACACATCGTCCTCTCGTTGTCACCCTCCCTTCGTACCCTCACTACCCCACCTGCCACGTTCAACATGCCTTCGCAAAGAAAATCTGGAAAATCTTTCTTTCGAAACGCCGAAACACGTAGCATCGGTTTATCTGATTCTTGATGCATCTGAGATTAAGATTCCTGCCTGATTGAATCTGCAATCACTTTGATATAACCAGCCAGCTGTGATCGTATCGACGCGTGTCGTGAACTGACAAGGAAAGCTAATTAGCCAAAGGATTATTCGTCGATTCTGATTGAGCCAGTCTGTCGACTAGTCAACCTGTCGCTATACGTCTACAAGCGAATGAATATCGAATGGGGATTTACAAAGGAAAACCGCTTACGAGCCGGAAATCTATCTTGCATTAGCGATTAACAATTTTATTGTATATACCGAATCTTGAGCTGCAGCCAGCTTGTGCTTGAATATTTCAGTACTCTGGAAATTACGTCCCTCTTTTTTCCAGTTCTTCCTCTCATCGCTCGTCGATTGATCGCTCTTTGCATTCATCCATGATCAGCGCCGATTCTTACCGCGGGGCTAGGCAACTTTACGAGTCAGCCGCTACTCGAGACAAGAGATCGAGGGAAGTGGGATAATTGCGCGTTACGAGTGAAGGTTGCACTCTTGTTTATGTTGATAAGCGACCGAAGAGCCGCAAAGTAGCTGGGATGCTGTAGTCGACGTTTCCGACGCCTCGCTCGACGCTGCCTTCCTCATCCATCAATATGGCCTGGGAGAGTAACCTCGTTTGCATAGTTGTTTTTTTCTTTCACGAAGTTTATAGGAAGATCTCTGTTTTGCTCTCTCTCTCTCTCTCGCTCTCCGAGCTACTCGTTTCGAATTCTCAAACTCTGGAATTTCGCCACTCAGCCTGTCGTAGCAGAAACTTTTTGCTGTCTAGTTTCTCTCAGTGCTTTTGTCCGTCCGTCTTTCTCCCTCTTCAATCTTCCATCTCTCAACTTCTATCGTTGAAGCTTCATTTGCACTAGAGCCACTTGGCGCTTAAGGATTCCCGGGCGATTCGACCTCCGCGAAAGGACCGACCTTATTGGTGGACTTGATGAAGATCGAGCGCTGGACCAAGAATGTTAAAGGTCCCTGCTTCGTAATCTAGGAAGCGAGTTTTTGAGTTTTTTTTCTTAGTTTCGCAGCGAAAGTTGATTTTCGTTGGCGAGTAGATTGGAGGGTAGAAGGGTGAGGTCATTGGCGCCTGTGTTGTTCACAGTACGTCCCGAGACTCCCTTGAATGCCCTTAAGTGTTCGGCGGAGAAAATGGAAGCCGATCAATCTAATTCTAACTAACCTAACTAACACGTGCCATGTGAGAACGCAAGAGGATCTACCGAAACGTTTCAGATTGTGTAGATACGGTGCAGATGATACAGCAGATGATTTGGATAGATGGTGCGCCCGCTCTTTCCCTCCTGCGCCGTGAGGTTAGAACTTCCCCTGCGCTCCTCGTTTCGTCCGAGTCCCCACCCTCGCCCAATCGGAGATTCGATCGGCAGGAAGGTTCGCGTAGTTGCCGTTCGAGCTGGGGAGTCGCAGTCGTCGCAGGCGTCGCGACGCCCCGTAAACACTGAAGAGCCACGGGATGCCTCGACCGCCCCACCATGCCCCGCAGAGGCCACCGCTCGGGAGCAGGCGTGCGCGAAGGTCCGTAGAAGCGAAGCTACCCTCGGAGAACCACTGGACTGCCTAGGTGGCAGAGGGTGGATCGGCCAAGTCGTGCGTTCACCCCGTGCTGCGACGACAGGGCGTCGTTCCAGCCCCGTAAGATACCCTCGAAATTTCTTTGCCGGGCTTCGCCTCTGGAGCCACTCTCTCTGTCGCGAGTGTCATCCTCTCCGAGATATCGTGTGGGCATTTTCCCTCAGCTGGCCATTAAAATCTCAAGAACGGCGCCATTTCTTCCTTTCGGAGGGAGGCGAACGTTTCAACGGCACGTTGGCCAGTCGAATGTACTAGGAAAGAGAAAGAGACTGTCGGGTAGCTGTGGAGGGAGTGCAGAAGAAGAGAAGAAGGAGACGGAGAGCAGTGAGTGAAAGAGAGAGTGAGTGAGAGACACGTAGCAGCACAGTGCTGTGCACACGTGGCTTTGATCGCCGTCCAACATCCGCACCCTCTTTTCGCCGAGCAACCTTCATTCGTAGGATCCTACGGTGTCTTTTGCGTCCTAGAGAGCAGTTTTATTTGATATTTCATACGTAAACATCATTGCCGAGGAGCAACGTGGGAGATTTGACAACTGGGAGCATTGGGAGCATGCTGGCCAATGCCCTGACGGATTACTTATTGTCATCCAAAGGGAGATTATCTGCTACGTTCGCATCGACGAGTCTTCGATTCGACATGGGCGTTTGCTGAATCTTCGATTTCGCAAGGGAAGCCCAAGATCAAAGACGTCGTCCAAAAATATCTTCCAGGGTGGCTCCCACTTCATGGAGGAACGCTGCTCCTCGGCCTGTCAGTTCTGAGACTCCAGCTGATCGACGACTCGCTGTCTTGTTATTTATCGAAGAAAGTAGATTGCGAGGAGCCTCGCGATTTTCGGATGCTGGAACACTGGGATGGACCGGTAAAGGTTGAGCTTAGTGTCAAAGCGGCGGAAGTGATCATCGCTTGAGCTCCCTTCGAGTGATCCACAGGATTACGGTATATCGAGTGTGCAACTGTCAGTGAATAAGTGCGTGTCGTGTACGTACGTGTGTCGTCGAAGAATCGCAAGAGTGACACACACACACATACACTCTATCCAGTCTATCCTTGTGTGCGTCTCGTGTCCGGAGCAGGTTCTTTTGGTAAAATCGGGTTGCATAAAAAGTGCGGCTAATTATCGGTGCGCTCCGTTCAAGATTTTTCGTGTTTACCGAGCGGGTTTCGGAACGGAGAATGAGTAAGGGGAAAAAAAGAGGTTCGAAGGAAAAAGTTTGGCAAAGGGTCTGCCGTCTAGGTTCTGCGTAGATCTTCTATGTTTCGATCTTTAGCTTTGGGTTCGGAGCTCATTCGGCTTAAATACTGCGAGGAGGAAAGGTTGATTGATGAGCGACGCATCATTAAGTAGATATTAATGTTAAAACTTGCAGAGTACGAAGAAGAAAAGGTCTAAGACGAGGAGAAGACGTGCGAACGGGAGGAGGTCAAACTAGTAACTGATGAGCACATTGCGGTTAGAGTTATGTGCAAGGCGATTCAAGACCATCGCATACATTTAGGCAAATAAATGAACAAGTTCTTGAAAATAAATAGTTGTAATAAGGGGGAAAGAGAGAAGTAAAGGATACGAGTGGGGCGGAGTGGTAACTGTTACGGTGAAAGCCAATAAATAGAGCGCGTAAAGGAATAATGGTGCGTCGAGCAGTTAGTGGGATTCGCAGGTAATAAAGCTGGTTAACGAATAGTCGATCGAAAAACATTCAACGATAACAAACAAAATCGTGCCTCCTCCTCTCTTCTCTGTATCTATGTTTTTTTACTTCGCGAGGTTCATACGCCACTCTCACTGTTCTCTCTCTTTTTCTTCCTTTCTATTATCACTCTCTCGACAGTCTTTCGCGATGGCCAAAACCTCTCGAATCGATACGCAATTGTTTGCTGAGTCGAGGAGTCCATAATATCGATGGCAAGACGCAACAGCCTTCAAAATGTACAATGAGAAATACAGTAAATTGAAGTAGAATGAATTTTCAAAATTAAAGAGAGAGAAATTAAGACACGAGTATTTTGAGCAAGTGTCGCTCAGTACAAAGTCAAGATTCAGTCGGTCCGAGGACCTAAAGTCCATCGAGTTTTTGGTTCTTTCTGTAATTCTGGTTGCTTCTCGTATTAGTATTAAAGTTTACTTAAAGCAATGGCGCAATAGGTTTGTGGATTGGAAGTCGGGTGTGAGATGAACATGGAAATGGAATAGAGAGTGAATGTGGGGGGGGGGGCACGTGAATCAAACTCTGGAAGTAAAATCGATGAATTAAAACGCCTAGTAGGCGCGATTTAAATATGTGCGAATTTTGGAATATTGAAGAAAAGGCCAGTCTTCGAATGATTCCTCCTTCGTTCCTCTGTAGATTTTTCGAAGAAGTATTCTTTCGTTCCATCCAACCTGTCCCTTTTCGCAGTGATCATTACTCAAGTATCTCGCACTCTTCAGCCTCCACTCGCGTGTATCTTTTGAGTGCCTGCACTTGCTGCTGCTCCCTCTTTCCCATCTTTCCCATCTTTCGAATGTACATGCTCACAGGCGCCTTTCTTTCCGTGCTTTGATTTCGGCATTTCCAGACGTTTCGTGCTTTGGCTCGAAGCGACAAGCTGTCTCTCTACACGAGGCAGATGAAAGCCCGACGGGTCTCCACTCGATCTTTGAGATGAGAAGAATTCTTCTTCCGAAATTATTTCAATATCTGTTATAATAGGTCTCAGCTTGACTCTGCCTGAGGTTTTGATTTCTCTAAAGTGACGACGAGCTTAACGAAGTACGGTCGAGTCCCTTGAGTGTCGATGGACGTTCTTCGGTGGCGGCGGAATCGGAGAAGGCAATTAATCCGCGAAGACGTAGCCGCGGAAATTGATTAGCCGTAATTGGGGTTCGGCATGGTACAGCCTACGGCCTCCTGTCAAGGGCGCTAAGGGTGCTGAGGGTGCTGAGGGTGCT
>JARPRG010000321.1:219965-235101 GCA_031001745.1 Hartigia nigra | reverse complement strand
AAAGAAAAGGGAATTATCGAAGCCTAGAAAAAATCTGTATTTGATGATATGATTTGCCAATGTGCTGAATATATGATGTCTTGCGGGAAGTAAACTTAAACCAAGTGGTTGATTCTATATATACCATATGGAGCATAGTCCGTGCAGTTTTCCAGTCTTCCTGTCTTCCTGTCTTCCTGTCTTCCTTTACCAAAGCCGGGGCTTCTCCTCGCAGTCTCCGTCCACCCTCTAGAACCCATAATCCTCGTGATCCCTCTAAACTCCGTCTAACACACGTTCGTCCTTATACCTTCTATATTCCATTGCTTATTTTATATTTTATCTAACATTTTGCAACATCGTATACAGTGAATACCCGGTGCCGAGCACTGTATATAGTTATAGACACTGAATTTACAATATTTATGCAACTCTCTCTCGCTTATCTTTGTCGACTTATCGAATCTTCTTGATTGGCGATAACCACATCGATCGTTTATGCTCTGAAGAATCGCCAGCAGCATCTCGAGCAACTTGGACGAAAGGAAACAAGAGAAATGGTGAATAAGCTGCAAAGTTTCCGGAGAGAAGTTTAACGAGGTGTCGTTGAGCGTCGCAAGGCACAACGAGACTCAGAGAGCGCAACGTCTTGCGAATCTCGTTAGGTAAAACTCTACTAAAGGTCATCGTGCGATTTCTATAGGAGGCGTCGCCAGAAAGACGCCATCTTCCTTTTTAGTTCATTTTTTTTTTTTCCTAAGCAAAGTAAAGAATGAGAGCTGCTTCTTTCCGATTACTCATTCCTACATCGCGCGGCATCTTCGAGGTAATTAATTTTTTCTCTTCTTCGTCAACAAAAGACGAGACAAATTTCATTTTAATTTACGTCGGCCATCAGCGTGGATGGCGCGTCGAGCGCGGTCGCGTCGCCAGTTGCGGGGTGGAAGCAACCCGTGCATGACTCCCCCGTGTTTATAAAACTTTTATGGGAAGCATTTAATAGGATTAGGAAATCGCTTTCTTATTTTTAGACTCGCTGAGAGTGTCGTTAAGCTGTTTTAGCACTTTTCGCATTCTGCACTCTCAAACACTCCAACTCGACAGGAGGTTAGGTAAAAAGTCTCGCTATGCTGGCGTAACTCTGCTGAGAAAAATTCAAATTTTAACTTTTCTCGATCGAACGCTAAGCCAGATAATGAAGAATAACGTCCTGCATTTTCTTCCCACGCGACATCAACTTACATTTATTAGTGTAAAGGCTATTTTGCCACCTGGTCCTGCTCACACATTTACGACATACGTCAGAAGGATGTCAATGTGTTATGCCCCTCAGACGAATATGTGCGCTGCTGCGCTTCTGTTTGCAAAAGAGCACGTTTGCGTCCTGAGAGAGACTACAGGATTCACAATGGATGCTGCCCATTGGTGAATGGGATGAATTCTCTGTTGGTTCCTTCAGTGAATTCGGGAGAAGGAGAAGTCTCGGCGGTGACTAAAAATCGTAAAGTTTGCCGAGACTGTAGAGGAATTTATTTAGCGGCTCTTTAACGCGGAACTTCGGGACATCACGAGTCTCAAGAACATCAACGCCACTTAAGAATTGAGACTGGGTCGAGAGGTCAATAATTCGAAGAGGGCAGCAATGCACGATGCATTGTGCTTGATATAATAATTTCTCCTACCATCGGGCAAAATAAAAATAAGATAATATTACACAAGTGTATAAGAAATTTAGATGATGTACGATGATATATGATGGTTGATGCATTTCTCATGGGTTTCTGATGTTCCTGTGTCTACCTTTAAGCCTCCACCTTTCTTTTCGAGATAAGGAACCTAACTGAATTAGATATGGACTGGGAAAGGGACGTCAGTTTCAGTAGCAATAAATCATTTAGCCACTTTGCGCAGGTTCATCGACTTTTCAAGGATTCGTGAGCCAAGAGCCAAGGAAGAAGAACGTTGCTCATTTTGGCTCGGAGGAAGAGAGGAGCATTTCCTTCTTCCAGAAGCCATTATGCTCAGTGGTGGAATTATGGCAACCAGTTGAAAGGATGTTGCACGGCGTACGTTAAGATAGGAAAATGGAAGGAAATATAGATGGGTGATTGAATGAGGGTTCCTCGGCCGGGTCGAGTGGGTTTCCAAGATTTGATAGAATTGGCCCTTGGATTATAAGCATACTCTTCTTTCAAGAGGTATGGAGTAAAGATGCCTGAAGCCTCGTCGCTGGTTGCTGACCAACAGTAGCTTCGAGGAAAAAAACATCTTCATCTCTTTAGATCGATCAGTTTGGCTCAATATTTCCATGTTCTAGATCCTTTCTTCTCGCTGGCTCTTCAACCTGTCGCGACATCCTTCTAGCCGACGAAATATGTTCGCTCAGGCCATCCCTTTGATTAGGTCTTTAGAGGCAACCGCGATATTTTCATACCCACAAGTTAGATGTGTTAGTTTAGAGAAGCACCAACATTCTAAGGATAATTAAGACCACGGGTGGTGCCAATCTTTATTCTCTTTCGAGAGAGCCGCCAGCAAAATAGGAAAGGGTTGGTGCAGTCATGCCGAAACAAGGAGGATGCAGGCCCACTTCAATTAGACGACGCGACACGTTTCTGCCCGAGAGATGAGTGGAAAACGAGGAGGAAGGGAGAAAGAGATACATAGGTTAGGTTGCGTTAGGTTAGATAGATGAAAGAGAGAGAGAGAGAGAGAGAGAGCTGCTTAGCTGGCAAGAGAACGGCAACGTTGCTAAGGGTCTTCCTTTGCGAGTTTGACACCTACTCGGGCGTTCTGGGTGTCCCAACATCTTGACACCTCTATGCCCGTAACCCTTGTCTCGTTCGATTATCTTGGACAACCGGGGGAGCGGTTCGGCTGTGGCTTTGAACCCGGGTCATTATGATCAACTTGAATGTAACTTAGTTACCGATATCAAACCTCTGTCGATAGAAGGATAAGGGATACACGAGGGATCAAAAGCAAAGAGGAAGGTTTGTGCTTAGTTGTGCATCTAGCTACGTGGACGCATCCATGTACGTTCAAGTGGGCTTTTTCAACTTTAAAACCTGATCGGCTTTCTTCTCATCTCTCGAATACATTTTATCAGACTCGGACTCTTTTAATAAATTTTATTCCACACGCATTTTTGTCCGGGTCCCTTTAATTAAATAATTGATAATCACATACAGAGAAAGGCGTGGCACAGTACGAAATGCAGGAGGGTTAGTGTATCACTGAAGTCTAATTAATAAGAAGAAAGGCTGCCAGTGCGAACTTTAGGAAGTTGATGTATTGTAAATGTATTAATTAGAACGAACGATCGTCAGTGTCGCTATGGGGGGGAAGTTGATTTGTAAGTGAAGCATAGCAACTGTTCACCGACTCAATGTTATCTTTCAGACAAATACCCTTGTGCTTTGAAAACGTTTCCTACTTCTCTTCACAATAATTCAGAAAGGCTAAAAATATACATATAATATGCGTAGCACGAACGATAAAGGATAATTCTGAAATTGAAGGCAACTCAATCGAAACGAAGGACGATCTAAAACGTGTGACGAATAATGAATAATCAGTCATGAGTAACGAGGGAGTTATTATTGGTCGGGCAAATAAATGGAACGTCACTCCGAGGGTGCAAAATATTACTTACTTAGGGCTGTCCTCTCGATCTCGAGTTATCTTTGCTCCCGGCGAGTTCCTTTGCCTCTCGATTCCCTCTTCGCATGAATAATGACTGGCATCATTCCACATTCCACATTCCAGCCATTCTCCCTCTGTCCTCTTATATCATCCACTACAGCCTGCAGCGCATATCCACTCCTATTTTACGGAGTTCCAGAACTGCTACCGGACGGCTGAATTTGCCAATGTCGTAGTACAGCCCAACATGTATAAGTGTTCATGAGTTACCATCCGTTAAACTTCACGATAAACTTTTATAAAGAAGTCAATTACTCAATGATAGATTTTAATGTGCCCAATTTCAAGAAACTTTAGACCAATTTGAATTTCTTGCTTATTTACCTGATTTTTTCGGTAACTGATGACAACACGTAGTCAACGAGAAACAACTGCAAGTGTTTCCTCGTTCTAATGTTTCAAAGATAATTCTCGACATGGTCCTTTGAAGAAATTCAAACCCAAGTCCCTAACGAGAAGGTATTCCATATCGACGACATTTAATGAGAATCATGATGCCGTGAAAAAAAAAGCAAACATTCAGAAGACAGAGGTGACGAGAAATCCTTGAGAATACAGAGGTTAAGAATTTCTATTAAGACTTGAAATTCTCGAGGCAACGTGCAAAGCCAGTGCCACTGGCGTATCCGTCTGACTATATAATGCTGTAATTATTGCACATCGGTCTACAGTCGTGTTATCGTGGTGCCAGAGTCTCGCAGAGAATGCAACTATTCTTGCGCGCCTTTTAATTCTCACAAGGAACAATACAGGAGTAAAAAGCTTGAGGTTCGAGGTTACTGTGGCTTCGTCCTATTGCTGTCCTTCCAGCTCTCACACTATCTCTGTGACTACTATTCGTAGCTCTGCTCCTCCCACTCATCTGGTTATGACGCTACAAAACTCTGAAGAATAATAAAGCCCAGCGAGCACCACTGCACGACACAATATACCTACAATAGGGCAGATATTAAAAAACTGTGCATCGCGACCTCGAGAAAATCGTCAGCCTCATCGTCTTGTACCCGCTTTTACCTCAAGATGCTTCATGTTATCCGAAGCTGCAAAGGAAAACTTCGCGAAAAACCTTTACACAACTTTGAGCCACAGTCTTGTATTGCTTTGCAGTCTTTTGCAATTGATACAATTTCGTAATAACCCAACGACCAATAAACGAAAAGCTCCGATGAAAACAGCACTACTCGCTACAACGTCACGCGGCGACACTCCTTTAGGATTGTTCAATGAGCGCCAGCATTCGATACTAAAGAGGAGTGACTAAGACTTACAATTAGTTCTTCGTTTCCTTGAACCTCGTCGCTCCTCTGACGATCGTTAATAATCCTCCTCCTCTTACGAGGACTCGTTTCGCAGCTACAAATTTCTTAACCGGAAGCACGGGCATCTCAGTCCCACCTCCAGGAAGATCCCATAAACTTCCGTCGGTAATAAACGTCTCGCAAAATAAAGTGGCCGAGATAAAGGTGAACGCGAAATCGCTGGACTGACATTGGAGACTCCGAACGCGCGATTTTCTCGGAGTTTTCTTTACGCCAAGTCTCTATACGAACTACCTAGAATTCCCCAAGATCTGAAGATTTGAGCCAATCGCTCTGCATTTTGTATACATTCAGCAAAAAATAAACATCAGAACGGGCAAATTTTTCTCGAAACACGAATGAACGTGGACACTCGGAACGCAACTTTTTGCCATATTTCAATCTCATTGGTTCAGTAGCTTGTATTGAAATATTTCGTCAAATTCACACACGCGCGCGCATCCTTTTCTTGCGATGTCAATAAGGCACTTTCACAACGTTTGTGCGTTTTTGTAACCGGATCGATAATTGCGAAACGAGAATATTAAGATCATTTTGCAATTTTCTCTATAGATATATATCATCAGCAGCAGCAGCAGCAGTAAATATATTGCTGGCATAAGGGAGCTAGAGGAGGGGATAGGAAGAGGCGGCGAGAGAATTCCGGAGATGGAAATACGGGCTTATTCGGAGATTCCTGTGTTGAGGTAGTTTGCAGGAGCTGTGGGGCTGCCGAGAGGGCCGTGAGGGCCGTGAGGGCCGAGGTAGGGCTTTCGGAGAGTTTCATCAAACCGAGTGACTTGCAAAAATCTGCTCAACCGGCAAGCAAAGTGAAATGTCTGGAGGATACGCTGAAAAATCTTTCGTCATTAACTGGATACTGTCGAGGCTCGTGGATTAAACATTTACCCAGTCTCTTTGCTTGGTCCACTTTTTTTCGCATTTTTATTCCTTTTATTCCGTTTACCCAGTTTCCCTCGCAACATTGCTATCGTCCTCTTCGTTCGACTCGTTATTCTTGAGCGGCTTTCGACTCACTTTGAAATTTAATCTGTCCCTGCTCTATCTCGTCACCTCACAAAACTTCGAGGGAGAAGCAGTACGAGTTCGTAGCGACGCTTGATACCAACAACGTTATATTGTATCCCTTTCTTTTCTTCTTCAGTGTAGCGCTGGAGGGAGGAAAGAGAAGAAGGGGGTCACGTACGCATGTGCCAATATGCGTATCTGGCGAGACGGCAGAAGGCCTCTGGAAACCGTAAAAAAAAAGGCTGGCAATCAGTCAAATCTGATTGATTATCAGCCAATATTCCGATTAATATACCAAAGGCACGTTTGTCCACTGGCTGTAGCTGCGGTCGCTCATCAGTTACGGGCATTATGACAAAATGGAATTTTCCACATGACCACATAGACCAAAGGAGATCTTTTTAATGCATTCGTCCCGTCCGTGCCTCTCGAATGATTCATGAAAAACCCGGTAAATCATCGAACGATCAAAGGAGCGACAAACCTATCAATTACAGGGATCTCCTGACTGCTTGCGCCTCCCTACGGCTTACTATTACGTAAAACAGAAGCGGAGCCGAAAGACAAGAACACAACATTAAAAGTACTACTCGGTCTTTAAGATCGAATGAACCAGTAGCGCGGAAAAAAGACTATCTGTATTTTTGATTGGCACTCCGCCTCGATGTAGAGCACGAAAGAGAAGGATCCAATTTTTAATTCGAGTAATTTCGCCATCTGCTTTCTGTCCACTCCGCATTCTTTCAAGCACTCATATTGACACTCTTAATTTTAACGGTCACACCGGCACCACAATTCTTATTGTTAGCCTAGCTAGCTTGGTCCTTAACCTTAACGTAAACTAAACCTCCAAGTTATTGCGCGATACTACATATATAGAGTATATCTGGCCCTTCGGTCCCTTCCTTATTGCTTCGACCCTAAAATGGTGGGTCGATTCCGGTAATTTTACAAGGACGCGGGTGCCCTGTAATTGTCACTCGTGCGATTGTAGAGGTATCAGCCATTTCGAGCCGTCCTAATAAGGGACTTTCATTCGGCCGAAGAACAGAGCCCAGAAACTCGATCCCTTGGGCTTCTCCTGCTCGCCGCTCAATTATCACACTTAATTATTACGTCACTTTCACGTCACCTCAGCTTTCACAATGACTTCTCGTTTCTCTTAGCCAAGAACGGCAAAAAACGATTTGATTTTCAAATTTGTGCAACCGAGGCCCACATGTCTGGTTCATGCTGCGAAATCAGAAAGGCGAAAAACGCGCAACTCGTATATTGCAGGTCGCGTAGAACATAGATCGAAAAATGAAAGGAGAAAGAAGAAATTGCGAAACGAAAGGGATTCGAATTGCGGCTGTTTTCCTGTCCACTTTGCATAATAATGAGTTCACTAACGAGCGCCATTCATCTCGCGCTGCCCTTTGTGGTCCTTTATCTCTAACTCCTGCTGGCAGTACCGTTGGCAGCACTACTTCGAATGACACTGTCATTGCTGCCAGACCAATGGTTTCCAAGTTTCCACTCGAGCTGCAAAGTGCGCATATCGTTGTTCATACTCTTCTTTATAGTTCTTCATCGTTGTCCCAAGACGTTCAGGCACGCTCGCTCTGATTTGCTTGGACTCAATGACTATACAATAAACACGTGGCGATTGACATAATTGGAGAAGCCGACGGCTCCTCTGCTTTAATAATCACAACTAGTCCCACTCCCTCTCAACGACTATGAACTAGTCGTGTTCTCGCCAGTTTCAAGCTAGTTTCCAGCTAGTTTTTGGCAAGAAAACTGGCCATGACCTTGCCAGATATCTAACGCAATATCGGTCAGAACTAGTAAGAATCATTGGTAGGTCCTACTCAGCACTTTGAGCTTGGAAGTCTTTTGGTAGAATTTTTCCGACCATGCACTGTTCAGTAACCAGTATTTCCCAGTGAGATTTCTAAGTCCTCGGCCGATCACGTTCGCGTTCACGCGACAATCGCTCCAATTTGTATCATTGGCTCTTCTGTGAAAAGGGCAGAGCAAACGCCTTCCGCAGGACGGAAAGTTGACATTAATATTCAGAGGGATTAATTTCCGCGTTCTTGGCAGAATGCACCTGGCATGGAACGCGAGAGGACGTCGGGCGATACCATTATAGAAAAATATGCAGGCAAATTTGCATGGAGGATCTTTATTGCCTCAGGAATGCCTCCCTTTATTATTGCCTCAACGGAGCCGCAGCGAGCGCTTGCCTTTCCTCTCGAGCCCATTATTCAGACTGTCATAACAAAACCAGGAAACATGCTAAAATATCCAACCTACTCCACCTAAGGCTTCTCTCTTCGCGCTGGAATGATGTCGTAAACGAGGGAATCAACTTAACGGTCCAATGTATTTTCCGCGACCTCGAACCTCCATTGCACGTGGCCCGTCCATCCTTTTGCGCCTTGCTGTCCTATTTCCTTTTTGCCTAACCTGCACCCACCTGCCCACCTGCCCACCTGCCTACCTATCTTCGCCGGATTCCTTCTCTATTGATTTTTCCACTTCCAATTCCAGCTTTAATCCCCAATCTCATTCCGTTTCTATTTTAACCAGAATTAGGGTTTGCTTAGAGTAACAATGTAATGCCACTGAACGTGTAACACAGATACGTAGTACGTTAGAATATGTAGCCATGTTACGTATTTAGGTGGCCGCAGGATAGATCCAGAGCGACTACGTTCCATGTGAGGAAAAGTCCGGAAAACTGGTAGCTAACTCGGTTATCCGCCGGAGGGAACCGTACTACGAGTTTCCGACTGTTCCGTCGAAAAGGGAACATTTCTCAGCTGAGTGGGTGCCAGCGAAAAGTCAGGACGCAATTTCATAGAGTCGAGAACAAAGTACTGGCATATCTTTAGGGATTTTCCAAGGATTTTCTATTTCGACTTGCGTTCCGAGAGGTCGAAAGTCGAAAGAATTGAGGCTTTCGCTATTGCTGCTCTCCCCCTCCGCCGTCTTCTTCCTCTCTTCGGACGGACGTCCGAACACAGGACAAACACGTAAGCCAACGTCGGTCTCACGTGCAACTGCAAACTAGAGTAGAAGCGATAGAAGGGTCTGATGAGCCTGAAGATCTCTTTCCGCTGCATCAACGAAATCTGCCTGAGATTTGACTGCTGATTAATACTCGCATGCTTAGCGCATCGATCCATCACCGGAACCCAAGGACGACCTCCATCCGATGAAAGCTGCCCTCGTCCAATGAGAATGCTTTCAGCGCGATCGGCCGATATTGCCGAGTCCAGACGCTGGATCCATTGAGCCCTGATTAATATTGCACTCTCCGAGCTTCAAAAAGACTCGCTCAACGTTCAAGAAAATTCTATTTTCCACCAATACAAACTCGTCCATTCAATGTTTACTTTTTCATTTAGACCACTGCCCAAGAGCTGCAGGACTGCCGCTCTTCGAATGGACTATTTCCTCCTATCAGCCGAGTAAAGTCACTCGCTGCTCTTGAGTGCAAGTGCATCGGCGGCCCTTCCGCGTCACGCGATTGCATCGCTTTAGAACACTGCGAGTGCCTGGCAGTACCAGTAGGAATGAGAAAATCTTCAGTTTTCCCACTTGACAAATATTCTTCCTAATTTACATGTAGAATTAAGTGACATTTCGCATCCATGTGATATTTCAGCCATCAAGTCGCTTCGCTCTTTTTCGCAGCCTCAGTTCTCCGTGCCTTGGGTACTGCAAATTTGAGGACAAACCTGACGTTTTCTTGCGACAACGTGAGTAATAGTCGAGAGGAGCCAATCGCGCCAATCACAAGGGCCTGCCTCACGACTGCTCTTTAAATGACCACAGTAATAAAGCAACTGTAGAAGGACGACCAACTCTGAGCAGTTTAACTCTACTCGTGAGCCCATATCGTGCATTTCTCTCAACTTAATTAAGTTTGAATCTAGCGTGCGGTACTTCAAATGCCAAAACATAGAATAGCAAATGAAATAAATGTTCGTTGAAGCCGTATTTTTGAGCGGAAAGGTAGAGGGTAAGTGGGCCCGGTGTTTATGATAATTTCCAGACTGCTGAAGATATAGTCGCGCTACCCCGAAAGACCAGATGGAAGAGAAATCCTGTTAAATGGATTTCGAATTTATAAGAGCAAGTCGCTCCAGAATTCGCTTTATGAATTTGATTGAATTTATCGAGGCCAAGAAAAAAGACCTAAGACATAATAACTGCATGAATACATCAGGGGTCAAAGGTCTTAGGTGTTTTCATTATTTCTGATCTATTCCTCGATCCTTAATCTTGCATTCTCGATACGTGTATCGACCAGCATTCACTAATGAATTCCTACTTTCGTTCTCTATCGGCACTCGCTAAACAAATCAATTCTTCGCATTATTCGATGAATTCGCAGTCGATTCCTGACGCTTTCGATACCTACTTCGTTTCTCCCAATAAAATTCATTTACGTTTCCGCAGTCTTGAGACTTTTCTCAACAGAAGAAGAATTAATTGTTTCCGTTCGCACGGAAGTCACGCGTTCTTGCTAACTTTTGCTAACTCGTTACAGTCTTTTTTCTCATTCTTTTTATTCTTCTCTTTCTTTCACTTTCTTTCTAGAATTTTCTTATAGTTTTTTTTTTCTCTATCTTTCAACGATCCTTGGAGAAAAATAGATTCTCTCTTATAATCTTGACTGTCTGTCTGTTAGATCTCGAAGAATTATGCGTATCTAATCTCTAAGACTATAATCTAATCGACTAGAATGGCATTCTAGAATATATGTTATACGATACAGTTTCACTCGTCCAACCCTTTCAGATTTTCACATTTCTCTTGACTTACTGGAATTCAATTCGTACGTCTAGTGGATTCTTTCGTTTGTCTGAAGTTTCTCCTCTGCGATTCGTGTGTCAAAGGAAAAGAGAGCAGGAAGGAACTGAACTCGAAGGAAAGTGCGTCTTGTTAAGAGAGAAAGATTACAAGTTACAAAGTTTCAGCTGGTTAATTATGCTGGATGGTTAGACGATCGTATATATCCCGGATGCATTATCTGCCAAAGTTTCAATTCGATTACGCAGCTCGAGTCAGGGTTAAGACGAAAGTCGGTATTTAGCATGGAATTCAGTTAGGAAGCTTTGTCTAAGTGAATTAGGTTGCGGGCGAGTGCGCCGTCGACGTCCCACATATATATACTATATCAGAGAGAGAGAGAGAGAGAGCGAGTCAACTCTGAAAATGAAGTTAGTCTCGCTGCAACGTTAGAATTTCTGTGAAAACTTTTGTATCGCATAGACACTGGGGGGCGCTGGAGACAGTGGAGGCACGACGAAGATATGTCTCTGTCTACCGTGTATCCATGCTGCACCATTGAAACCTTATCCTGTATTAGAGTTTTAGGTCCTTTGGGTTTTTACGGCCATTTTTTATATTCTCAACATTGATTTCCGGGTTAGAACCACATCCGGTAATGATCGCTCGGCGACGGTTCGCAAACACTGCAGTTACTGTTTGATGGAGGCTTGAGTGGGGCTGCAGCACGTGCACCTGCTGCAACCCGGAAGCCCATAGTAAAAATATCTCATATTATCTTGGAGAGTTGCACGTTTTACCTGGTTACCCCATAAATGATAAAATGCTCGTAAGGAGTCTGATTGCTTGATATTTCTCGAGTGCAATCTTCTCCGTTGACGAGGGATGCGCAAATCTTCTTATCACAATTGCGAGAAGAAGATCCGAACGAATGGCAGTAAGATTTCCAGTGAAAATAGGGATAAAACAGTGACGCAAGAACGCAGGGACACATAGCGAGCGCCATTTCCATGCCAGCGATTGATGGTGAGTGATCTTCAATACGACATACCGTGCCATCGAGAACTCCTACCTTAGCTCGTAAATCGAACGAACCAATTTCAATACATCTCAGCCGGAGAAAGGAATAACTTTTTACTGGAACATCTGGATATTGATGTGCATGAAACGGATGATTCAGCCAACGAGAGCTCTTCCAGAATTCGCCAGACATCGAGGCCCCGTTCCCAGTAGACCACGTAGTACATGGCGCTAACAAACGCTCCGATGATTCGAATTGACCCCGAGCAATTCAAATAGCCCGCGGCATGTTTGCCAAATCATCGTAATCGTAACAGAGCAAACAGAGGAAGGCTCGAAGCGTACTGCAGAACTGCTTGCTGCTGGAGGTGTAATGGAGATGTTGAGAGTTGAATAGGTCGAAGGGAAGAGAGAAAGGTGAGATCGACGTGATAAGCGCTCTTTAGAATTTAACAAATTTCAGGCAAAATGGCCCAGAAGCAATGATCCATCGGTTTAGCGCGTTTTTTTCCTGAAATTTCTATTATATCTACAGCGGGGAATGCATCGCGGAAGAAATTGCGTGTAAACCTGATGTCCCGTCAAACTATTTCTATTGCGAAGGCCGATTCCAGACGAGCGCTGGAATCAGAAATCCGCAGTCTCGCACGCGCATGCGATCACCGAGACAGAAATAATAAGTGGAATGGTCCAGTTCACTCCGAGTTCGAGCTTCTTTCTCCTGGATTCTCGGGCATGGATATGGACGGTGCATTGGATTCGAATGCAATGCAAATAATAAAAGAGCGAGTCGATGGTTCATGGAGTTTCACCGTTTTAGTTGAGTAGAAAGACCTTATTGGACAAGAGTCGAGCAAATCGCTCGATCGACGATTTTTCCAACAACACCGAAGCCAACTCGAAAATCAATACTGCCCGACTCTTTAGTACCGTTCAGATCTGGGCCAGATTTCGGAACGGAAACGGAGCAGGACACAGGCTTTCCCTGACGCTACCAGCCCCGCTAAAATATGTTGTAATGGTTTTTGATTCGTAGACCGTTATTTCACTCGAGTTCACGGATAAAGGTTCCTTTACGGAGCTTTAGAATATCGTCCATCAGAGGAGCCAGTAGCGCCCATAACGGACAATGCCTTAGAATCGAAGATTTATGGCGAAACTTTCTTTACAGTCCCACTATAGAGAGAACCCTTGTAAGGAGATCCTTTCGAGGAGATTCATTGCCAGGAATTATTGGCCACCGGATACAAATATGCCACCGTTCCATCGGCAACAATGTCTCCCTACAAGACATTATCATTTTATCAAGTATCATTTATAGTCTCAGACCATTTCGAAGAATTACAGGGCACCGAACTTCTGTCTCTAGAGAATTACGCGAATCATTTCATTTTTCACAGGAAGGAAATACGCACGCTGCACGATTCGCCGATACGCAAAGCCAAAGGATAATCGAGCCGATAGAGATTCAAGCTGCGAGCGATTACGCTCGGTACACCAACGTTTCGTAATAATAGTCGGGTGCGCAAAAGTAGACCTGGATCGTATCTCGAATAGAGTCAGCTTAGAAACCCTCTTGGCTCTCCTGCTGAACCTCCATTGCCCTGTTACTGGGATCACAGGATCACAGGATCACAGGATCATTTAGCCAAGACTTGGTCTCGCAGAAACGTGAACGTGGACCCCTATCAATATCTTCCTATCTTATAGACGTGGATCACTAAAATCCCAGTCAAGGAGGCCAGACAACCAAAACTTCCTTGGATTTTCAGGTCGAAACGCAGCTAACAAAGAACAACGAAATTCCACGTACGAGTGGAAAGCGTGCCACTTTATTCCAGCAATAAAATTTATAGTCCTATATCCAACTGGAAAATGGCTAATCTCGTCCTTTACACCTTTTCGAATGGAAAAGAAGCCCAGGGGAAAAGATTTCTTTTTTTTTCTTTTTTTTCTTTACTCTTCTTTTGCTGCTTTACGATCACGTAAAGATTCGAGTCTGAAATTTTTATTATTTGATTCTACTCAGAAGTATGAAAAATAAATTGTAAATATGGTAACATAGATGGAGTTACTAGAGAAGGGAACAGATATCGATAGAATATATTGATAATATTGCATGAAGGGATACTCGTAATCAAGTAGGTTGCAGAATTGTGCAACATGTCGGGGAGTTCATCGTAATGCCAATGAATTTTCGCGAATGCACACACTCTATGCGTTCTATTACGCGATACATTCTATTTCCTTGGGCACATATTGGATCGTAAAACGTCATTAGATATTCATTCGTTATTCGAGCTCGATCGCGTTCGCAATGGCGTACCATCGTAATATTTCCTTGATCTTTAAAGGCCATTTGCCACGCAAATCGACTATAAAGTATCAGCGATACATCGGCAGATGTTCGCACGTACGTGCGCTCTTCCTTCAATAGTCCAAATAATCTATGCTCCGAGAGACTGGGGAACTAAGCGGCTTTGAAACCTTTAAAAGTTCAATATTTTCCAGAAAAATACATCGTTTCTTTATGGATTTGACTCATATCTTTCTCCTGTCTCTCCAGTCTGCCAACCTTCTGACCTCATGACCTCTCGCAGCGTGTCAACACGCTCGTGCAATTACGAGAATGCACCAAGTTCTCTCGTTTACCCGAGAGTTCATCGTTAGCGCGGTCCTACGCGTTTGCAAGGACTGCTCGTTCCTGGTGAACTCATGAAAAAAATTAATTCCTCTTGGGAGCCACCCACCGACTCAACGCAGACTCGTTTGCGAATAAAATGAATCGTAATGAAAACTGCTTTTGAACACCAAACAACCAAAACTCGAGAAGCTCCAGCTTGCGATTGTCTTGATTATGAAAGTCCTCGGGCAGACAGGCACTACTGAGATCCAATTGAAAGAACTAATTCACGATCGGATGTACGAGCTGTTGCAAATAAGTCTTCCTGCAGGAGACTGGGCAGGAAACGGAAAATAAGAAATTGACATTCCTCTCGACTGAAAATCTACCATCGCAGTGGCATTCCCTAGTCCCTTTAAGTTATGTGTCCTCGTTAACTCTTATCCAATACCTCTTTACTTATCTTTATCTCTTCTCTACATTGTACTGCATAGTACATAGTATGCTTCTCGAAAGTCGCGAAAGTCTCGAACGTCTACCCAAACTCTGAGGACTGGTCTCTTTGAAAATCAAATTAGACTTGGCATACTTTATCGCTATACTGAATAATGATAATCAGTAAGAAAAATGTACTGTACCAAGAAGCATCATGGAGGTTCGTATACTCACACCGGATAGAGAGAGAGAGAGAGAG
>JARPRG010000321.1:164296-175788 GCA_031001745.1 Hartigia nigra | reverse complement strand
TAATGTTATCAACACTCGAAAAGGTGGACAGCTGGCAGAGGAGGCCGTACCAATGTCATCGAAGGGTCTTTCGCAAATAAAGGAGTGTCCTTGGGAGGAAGTAGCACAGTCCTCTACGTCCCAAAAGAAGTAATCAGTCAGACAGGAATGCTCGGGACGTTCGTAGCAAGCGAATTTTCGCTTCATGACGATGCAGGCAGGCCTGGAGCTGATCCACGGAGACTTCCTTTTGTCGTCTAACCAGCCTGGCCACCACTTGCTGAACCTAGCCACCAGGTAAAATACAGCCTCTCAGAACCGATCATCATTTATTCGAAGAAGTACGCCGGCCTCGTGCTGACCGAACTCACTTGAACTTTGCGCTATTCGAGTCCTCCCAAATCCAAACTGTCCTGTCCAGAGTAGTAAAGCCAAGTCCAGATGTCATAATCGACTTCACGCTTGGATATGTTTGACTCAACCACTCAGAAATGAAATTATTTTCACGCTGGCTAGTGACATCCAATAATCTGGCTCCTCTGGAGCTGCAGTAATTTAGAGCTTCGGCATGATTCTGGCCTGAATCAGGACTGGCCAGATGATAGCATTGTCCGCCATGCGGAATTTCATCGCTGCGACAGTGAGCCATCCTGTTTTGGAGACACTGAACCCCGACTGCGTCTCGCTCCACTTGACACTGCTGATCGTGACTGAACCTGAGCAATCATCGAATCGATTGATTTATCCGTCGCTGATTAAACTACACGTACATAAGCTCGAATCTCGCGATTTTACTTGCACTCTTGAAAGTTCGTTTCGTTCCCGAAGCAGGTGACGCTGCTGGCAGCGATCCAGGTGGGAGAGTGGGCTTGATTGAGTCTTCCCTGCCATGCCATCTCGGCGCCTCTACGCACACGATAAAACCCAGGAAAGTCAAATAGATATTGCCACGTATCCGATGGCTCTGATCAAAGGACTCTGACCAAGATACTATTTTTATAAATCAAATCTTTACCTAAAGTATCCAAGCTGACGACATACAACGTGAGCCTCTATGAGAGTCCATTGGTTTCTCGCGTCGCAAACTGTACCCCATCCTGGTTGAGCCCCTTGAACCTCGACATAACCGTCTTTGAGGGTCAATCCACCGCGCAGCCTTATTACCTGTCGTTAAAAAGACTCTCACGAACTCGTACATATTGTCAGCATGGTAAGATTGAGGCTGTCTTTACCTGTCCTGAAATTGGTGTGACTGATCGAGATTTCTTTGATTGCCCGATTCCAAGCGGTTGCACAGCTGGTATGTAATACGCAGGAAATGGAGGTTCCTCTGAAAGCACATCAACAAGTCGATTGATTTTCATTTGATTGACTTCTCTAAGGTCTATCTATACTACAATATATCAACGGCTCAAAGATGAATTTCGTATGTTTTCGATGTCGATGCACGTAATCGATCCTCCAGAAGCAAAAATGAAGAGTGAAAAACTATAATTGCCAAAAAAGTTGTATGAAAGGAAAGAAAGAAAAAAAAAAGAAATAAAAAGAAAAAAAAACACTTACCCATCATCGAAGTAACATGCATCTATCCTACTGGTCATGCGCGCGCCCATGGAATCCTACGAACAGCGTAGCTGCGTGTACCTACCTGCTCCAACTACTACATCCACATTGAAAATATCTACGTCAAGCTTCTCTCTGTTGACTGGCATGATTGACGAATTCGAATCATTCGTTCTGGTTTTATTCTTGAAAACGAGTTTCGGCTTCCACTCGTCTTTCTTTTGAAATGCCGAGAAATCGACTCCGGGCTCTGTGCGATCGTCGAAAGCAAAAGTGATATTCTTCTGATTATGCTCTTCAAGACTGTCTGCTGTCATCGACACTATTGTCGTTGGTTCAGGAGTAGTTATATTATAATTTGACATGGGATTCCAAATATTGGCAATGTTTTCCGAGGAGGGTGCATACTTCGTACTAGTCTCTATCGTAGACAGGAAGGTCTTTCCAAAGTGGCGAACCTGCTGCCCGTAGATCGTTTGATTACTAGGACGATGATTACTGGCTGTGCCCGTAAGATCTAAGCTGTCCGAATGTGCCTCCGGTTTTATCGTCGATCTCTCGACACCACCAGAGACTGTTGGTTTTCGCGAACCATAAGAATCGGCGTAAGTCTTATTGGAGGCATGTGCATAGACTTGCACTGTTGAATGTCCCTCATTGATCTCCACTTCTTTCGTAATGTAATGACCCTTTATGCCGTTCACGTTGACATAAATACCCTTTATTCCACGCGGAGAGTCAACTTTCAGGGGGGTTTCAAATTCACCTGTCTTCGGATCTACAATGCGTGCAGATAAATAATGCCATTAGCAACGGGCTCAACTTACCAGTTAGGCCTTCCAGTATCTTAAATATCAGAACTTGCATACCCGTCTTCGATGGTTTCTTGGCTTGCTGGAAAATCTTCGTCTTGGCAGCCCACTGATCTAACTTTGAGTCCAACTGCCTGTCTTTCGGAGGGCCCGTACGAAAGTTAGTTCTTCCAAACGACTGACTAAACTTTTGTCCCTGTGCCGTCCTACTAGTATCTGAAACCGCGTTAACCTTGCCTGAATCCCTTAGAACGATACCTTTGCCTTGGCCCTTCTCTACGTTTTCCTCAACTTCCGGTTGCCTTATCCTAGTCTTATTCTCTTGGCCCCTGGCGGCTCTGTCGTCCAACGTATTCTTCGGTCGTCCCTCCGACTGCAAATTTTTCTTCGGGTTGTTCTCGGTAGCTACCCAGTATTCCTTACCATATCCAAGATTCGGATGAATCTGGGCATGAGTCGACGAAGGCCGAAACCTTGAAGCTTCATTTGTGCCGGCTTCAAAGCTAAAGTTCGTGCCTTCGCTGCCATTCGCAAAGCGACAAGTAGTATTAGCGTAAAAAGCGATATACGTGCGCGTCGTGCATGGCGATGTGTCATTTGTCTTGTTGTTAGTCGCTAAAAAGGTAAGCAGAGTTTCCGTCGTCCCATCGAAAGTACCGCGATCCTCACGAACGTCTTTCGCAACCGTCTCCGTTGTTCCGTGTCTGCCGTTTGATATCCCATACCCACCTGTCGCCAATACTCAGTTTCTCATCCTGACACAGCACTTATCTTTGCTAAAGCAATGGGGTGTAAGCATCAATGCGCTAAATACTCATTGTAAATACCTTGATTCCACGTGCTGCTCGTTCTAGGCCTCTGACCCAAATGTGCTCCTCCTGCTTGACTCCAAGTGCCACTGTTATCACTTTTATCCAGTGAAGGACGCTGCGTATTCGTCGAGGCACCGACTTCCTCGGGCAGCTTGTAACTGTTATCCACGTAAACATTTTCACCAAACTCAGACTGATGGTTCTCGATGAAACTTTCGTTGATTTTGCCATAATAACTTCCGATATCTGAAGAATCTATTGGAGTATCTGCGTTTCCCCTTATTTTATGATAAGTATCTTGATTATCTTTCTCGAACGTGTCGTCGTCTGTTTTAGTTGTTTTCCACGATTCATCCACATCATCGTAACCTTTCGTGGTTGTATCATGGTGATACCGATAGTGGAGGTCGTGCCACTGACCGTAATGATAATCATGATGACCGTTATTGATGAAGGACCCGTTGTGATTTTCATTTGGTTTCATGTTTTCGGGTACTCCGTAACTGCCCTGCCACTGTCCAGCCTCCCTAAGATTAGTATCTGTGGATCCACTCTGTTGACGATAGTAATTGGGATACTTGTTGTACCATTGAACATCTTGACCAGTACGATCTTCTCTTGGCCGATCGTTATTTCCAACAAAAGTATTAGGATGTCGATCTTGACCGACGCTGCTCGATACTAATTTAATCCGATCGTTATCCAAAGTGCCTCGAGTGTCTTCCCGTCGATTATAACTTTGCTGCGAATTCTCCCAAGCGTTAGTATTCCCATAACTATTTCCACGTGAATTTCCACTCAAAGTCTCTTGAGGTTGAGATTCTTCCGCTTCTTCCGCTTCTTCCGCGTAAGCTTATCAACCGAGAATATATATTAACGTAGAAAGGAGAAAAGTAAAAAAACTATTGCTATTGGTATTGACATAGTATTATCTACCTTTAGCGCAACCTTCGACGTTGTACGGCCAATCGCAAACCGATGACGTCGGATTGAAAACTGTTCCTGGACCACAGTCCATCACGTAAGTGATTCCATTGGCGCACTGAAGGAATTTCTTGCAGTCAGTTGGATGTGCCAGCAACCCCGTGTGATACGCGGGACACTCGACCTTCCTCCTGACTGGTTCTAAAGTCGCCCTTGATTTCGAAAAGCGATAGACGGCGGCATCGGACGGCCCAACAGTCACTTCTGCTCTGTCTTCGGCAGCTTTTAAAGCATCTGTATAATAAACAAATATTACGTATCGTAACGTGCAAATGCAGAAAGAATCAACTCTTAACTTCTTTTCAATCGTTAACCTTCGCAACCCCTAACATTAGATGGCCAGTCGCACACACTGATCTTCGGATTAAAAACAGTTCCAGGGCCACAATCCATTATGTAGGTACGGCCATTCACACATTGAAGATATTTAGTACAGTCTGATCCATGAGCCAATAAACCAGTAACGTGTGGAGGACACTGCATCGCCTGAAAGAGATAATACGTCTAGTATATTGGACGTAAGATCTTTAAAAATTCTTCGACCTACATTGACATTCGCAGTTTTCCGTAAGATTCGAGGTTCTGAAGCTTGAACCAAGGGCTCCCGATGGCCAGGGTCTTCCAGGTAGTCAGGCGAAGTAAAGTCCGCCAGTTCACCACCGTAACATTTAACCTTATGTGGAAAATCGCATTCGAGTTTCTCAGGGCTGAATAGCGTTCCCGGAGGGCAAGGCTGGACAAACGCTCGTCCGTTCCAGCAGTTGACGAAGAACTTGCAATCCGGAGGATAAACGAATTGTCCACTCGCGCCTGCATAGGGACATCCTACTCCAGATACGGAATTATATTTCGCAACGGTGCTGGAATGCGTCGTCGCTCTTGAACTTAGTATCTTCTCTTTTCGCGGCTTCTGCAATTATTTAAATATCGAGAACCGGTCAAACATAATCCGAACCATGCAATTCGACCGAAGATGTGTACGCATTAGAAACACTCGGACTCGCACCTTGCGATGATACTTGATGCTGTCTTGGTACTGGTAGGTCTCACGACTCTCTGCCAGTTCATGGGAAGACCAAATCCCACGGATTTCTTCGGAAGCCTTTTTAATCTTGCCGGCACTAGGAAAGCTTCCGGAGTATTCATCGCGTCCAGTTTCTTCATAATTATCGCGATTACCATCTTTCCGCGACAAAGGATTTAACTCAAAGGGTCGAGGAGAGCTGTCGAAATTCTGTTCCGTCTGTTCGATTTGCTCGCTGTCGGTGGTGTCGTGAACGGTAATGCCTTTAATCTCTCGCCTCTGCTCAATATCGGTGTCAGCCGCTTTAACCCATGGACTCCATTTACTTTTTTCTACAAGCGCAGTAGCCTCTTGTTCAGCATTCACACCTTCTACTCCTTTCCAATCTGACTCGACTGATTCTTGTTCCTCATGGCCTAATCGAAAGCTTCCCCTGTTCGAATAGTGTCGTTCTAAAGGCTTTAAGGTTTCACGAGGGCTCGTAGGTTTCGTCGTACGATAATTTGGGTCGTAAATCTGAAACATTAGATCGGTTGCCGAACGCACTGAGATGAGCATGTTTCCGGAAGAAAACAGATAACCGTAGTCAATTGTAAAAATCTCAACTTCCAAAACATCATAATCTAATCTGTCTCCCTCTTGAATAATGCTAAGGCCGCTGACAAAAGATAACGCATCATATACCAGATTACTCAGCCTCGATTTGACGCAGTTGAACAGCCAAAATTGTGTTTACAGGGATGTGACATTATTTTAAGCACACAATATAAATTAGAAGAGAAATAAAAAGAACTAGAAAAAGTTTTTCCTTGCTTCTGACGTATTTCTGATATATTCCTGTAGGCCGAATTTGACCAAAAGCTATGTCTCTAACAAGTATACGATTGCCAGCATCGTGAACATGCAAAAATCATTTTTAGAAAATGCCGGAAAATTGACTTCGACGATGCATCCCCGACCTCTCCGAAATTTGTTCACAATAATATGTATTACCGCGTTACACTTACGAATTCAGATGATAATTGCTTACCGTTAATGTGACGTCTGCTAGACAAAATATTAACAAGAGAATGCTGAAGCCCGTTTTACTCGAGAGCTTCATCTTTCACAAGTAGTCGACTCACGGTACACTGTCACTTTGATTAATAAACGTGTATTATATGTTGTAGGATTGATGTGACGTTACGTTTGTCCAAAGTTAAAATTGTATCTGCAAGACTCGCAGGGATGTTCGCACGGACGATGCACACAAGAAAATTTCTGAGAAAGGGTTATCTGCCTATCTATAAGGTCAGATCAGAGGTTGTGTTGACATTATGATGTGCATGTCTCAAAGTATACGTGCTCTGCCTAAGCACAGAGAGCCCAGTTGGCCAGCGTTTGTGCAGATGCCAATTGCCAATTGTGCAAATTGCGCTTTGATTACTCAACACTACGATTCTACATACACATTGATACAACTAGACGTATGGATTGCTATAGATATCAGCTGATATTAGTAAAATCTATTATATTGAGTTTTTATATTCTTGTGAAAATGTATTTCGACAGACAGATCGTGCCTGCATCTCCAATAACATTGAGTGTCGTAATATTCCCAAATTATGATTAGTATTCATAAACGGAAGAGAAAAATTGCATTTACATCGATTACATCGATTACATCGGTTTACTATCTTTACGATGTCACGGATGCGTTTGCCGTCGCAATGAACTATCTTCGTAAAAAATATTAATGAAAAACTTATATTTTTATGATTGATACATAGAATCACATAGAATATCATAGTTTTTTCATTTTTTCTAATTCATTCTTCAGGCCCAACCTGTTACGCATTTTTTCGAGAAGGTGTGAGTACGGATTTTCCAGTTCGACATCCGTTTCAGGTATCCTCATGAACCTTCGAAATTTCGGACACACAAGAAGAAGATTTTGAAAGATTCCAAATAAACTGCTTGTCGTCCAGTACAAAGTGATACACTATAACAAAACAAAAATAATTTGTAGCCTTCTAGAATAAAATTATCGTAATGTCACATCTGCGAATGCCACCTTCGAAATAATTAGATTTTTCGTGGAATTTCATGTTATTTATTCTATTAAAACTGGATATGACATGTGCAGTCCGCATAAAACTTACTGACGGCATACTTGCAGCTACTGGCACCAGAACTATAGAAAAACCCCTCATAAAATTTGTAACGTATTTTCGTGTTTTATTGTACTCTCCGACTTTCAACATGTACTGAATCTGCAAAAGGAGTACAATTAGATCATAAAACACTTATTCGTATACGAATAAAACTGTGACACGTACTTCAACAATTGCCAAATTTGAAAAACCATACAGCACTGGCAATATGAAAGTTGGATCAGGAGACGTCAAATTCGAAATCCAAGCAAAACCACTTACTGCCATCTCAAGATACGTTATTTGAGCGACTGTAAGAATAAAATTTAAAACCTTTTTGGCACAATAAAAAAAACTACTCAAATTTATCTTCAACATCGCTCCGTGTGAAATAGATAAATGGTGTCTGACCTGTGTCTCCATGAGGCAACATGCAACACAAGTTTCTGAGGCTAACTGATAATATTACCCATAATGGAATCTGAACTATTGCAAGCACTGCTCCTTTTATAGGATGACAATTATCACGAACAATCAATTTATTCCATTGTGTTTTTAGCTAAAAAAAAAAGAATGAAATTAAAACTGGCCTGTTCTAGAAAAAAAGAGGCAAATTTCATTGCAAAACAGTTATTATTCTTTGATATTCCACTAATATACCACTGCGTAATTCTAACTTACTGAACGGTTGTATACGGATCTGGCATAATCTTCAGTCCACTTAAATTGCCTCACAGCTAAATTAGTTTCTCTCTTGAGTTCCTTCACTGTGTCTTCCATTTCATATTTAAGATTATGCAATTTTGCCAGAATGTATGCCTGTAAAAATGTGTTGCTTTAAATCTTGAAAAATTATCTTTATGCGTAATATAAATCTATGAATATTTATTACCTGATAGCACGATAGCGGTATTGTCACTATGCTTCGTGCAAGGACTGTAGCAAGTACTACGGTAGCCCACCAAGGCAAACCTGTACTCGAATGCAACGAGATCAATGAATTTTGTGCAAATTCAACAGGTGCACATTCTGATAATTTTTTCCAAATTCCTGTCATTTCCATCAAAGGTGCTTCAACGTTATTTGAGCCACCCTCCTCCGATGCAGAATTTGTAGAGAATTTTCTGGCACCGAGGGATAGCGGTCTTGGTGTACTGTGACTTAACAAGCCAATGGGTAATACTTGTGCATAACATTTAATATCTTTAGAAAATAGCCTCTTTTCGGACGCACATGCCTTGAGTCTGTCTTTGACATTTGCAGGAACCGTGTATTCATGGTCCAGAGTTTTGGAAGTTGAAGACTCATGAGTAAAATCAGTTCCTAATAAACGATTTATTTTTCTACTTGATTTTTGGACTGGATGTCCATTATTATCGATGACATTATTACAAGCGTAAACGTTGAAATATCGTTGAACCGTCAAATGACTCTCGATAACGGGAAACGTGAAAGACCGAGTATTTCGAGCATTGCGAATTAAGGAATAAATATCTCGTGTTGTTTGGAAGACAACATTAGTTTGCATATTTGATGCTTCAATTTAATATAAATACAGAAAGCAAATTCTATCTTAATGTAGAGTTTAATGCTTTCTGCTGGTAATCACTTCTTGCTCCTTTGTACAGATTACGAATGGTTAAAGCAGTAGCCAGCAGTAGCGTAAGTTAGGTTAAAGAGAACAGCAGTCGATTCGCCTTATAGATATGTGCTCCGTCATCTAATAGTTATCTATTCCTACTGATTCCTACTTTATATACTGTCAAAGTGTAGATATCATAATCATTGTACGGCAGCGGTAATGATATAATATTATGAATTGCTTTCAAATAAAATATTAAATAATAGTACTATATCTTTAATGTGCGCACTGTTGTAACAGATAGGTTATTTTCGTTATCCAACTATTAGAAGCTACGCGAGTTCCATGGGCATATGAAGAATCTAGACAATTTTTCGAGATCACTGACGCACACAAATTTGTTCGGCGTGTATGCGATTGTATGTAATACGACCGCATTCACAGATTCTCTGGATTCTCTGTTGCTCTCCGCCCGAAATACTTCAACACACAGTAGACTCTTCCACGTTCGTATTTCTTGAACACCATTTTTTTCTTCGTAATCGAAATTAACTTCAAAAAATACAATACATTTGTAAAGTTGGATTACTGTACATATCATAATGGTGAGTAAAGCAATAGTTTGTAATTATTTAATTGGAATAATGTATTGAGTAGAAATCAGATGCGTCGCCTTATAAGGATGCATTACATTCATTAAGTGGTATTTCACAGTAGAACAAACTTTTCATGCTAAGGTTCCATTTACATACACGTCTAATTTAAAAAATAATTCGAGAATTTCCTAGATAATTCTTTTTCTGCGCTAATTCAAGATAGAAAATCATGCATCACTCATAATAGATTTATGGAGCACAGGTTACTGATGAATTGAAATGTCCATTTTGAGCAATTTTCTGGCTTTCTAGCAAAATCCTAACGAAGATACCGAGTGGAATGACATTCTTAGGAGTAAAGGTATCATTCCTGAGAAGCAAAAAGAAAAGGAAATCACAGAAGATCAGATTGTCGATTTATTGGAAAATACAATAGATAAAAAAACTGGTCGTGGTAATGTACTTTTCTATAGCTTTTAAATATAGAATTCACAATACACTAATTTGTATAATCAAACGTAATACTGTAAGTTAACTCTTTTTTTCAGCAGCTGAGAATGACCTTAAATACAGGACGTTAGACGAACTCGATGAATTAGAAGATGAAGAAGATGAAAAGGTACTTTTAGAATATCGGCGTAAAAGGATAGCAGAGATACAACAGCTAGCAAGTAAAGCAAAATACGGTGATGTTAAGGAAATATCAGGTCAGGACTACGTGCACGAAGTTAATAATGCTGGAGAGGACATATGGGTCGTTCTTCATCTCTACAAACCAGGGTATATTATTGATTATAAAGATTCGAGTTATGAAATTTCTTTAAAAATGTATAATAATCTTTCTCCTTCATTATTTTCAGTATTCCTCTTTGTACCTTGGTAAATCAACATTTGACTGTACTTGCAAAGAAATATCCAGCAACCAAGTTCTTGAAGAGCGTGTCAACTACATGTATTCCAAATTGGCCAGACAAGAATCTTCCTACTATTTTCATATATAATAATGGCAGCATGATTAAACAGATTATAGGCCCCATTGAACTGCGAGGCATGAAACTAACAGAACCAGGTCCGTATTTCTTCTTAAGACTACTATACTTTACGTACGTATTGTAAGAACTATCAGAAAAATAAGATCTATTTGCAGAATTGGAATGGATGCTTGGCGAAGTGGGAGCAGTCCCTACAAAAATTACGGAAGATCCTCGACCGAGACCGCGTGACGTTTTGTTTTCCTCGCTTAAAGATCAAAAGGATGACCTTGCTGAATCCAATGACTGGTAATCATAAATTACCTATTTTATGCGTTATTATACTTCATTTATTTATATTCATCTGTACGGAGATAAATTATTGTACCAAAAATATTTATATTTGTGCTGATATAATTTATAAATATAATAAAATATTTTGCCGTTATATTAGCTGTTCATATTAGTCTATTGAATAGAATTCCGAAAATGAGGAATCATTAATGGCGGCACTCAATCAAATAATAAGCACAAAACGTATTTCAGAACTGCTTAAAGGGAGTAAAGTGTTAATTTTGCGAAACAACGGAATGTGGGGCCCTTAACTATTTAAATACGGTCCTGAACGCCTTTGTGCTCTCTGGATGGAATGTTTATGTTTTCTTATCGCGTAAGGACTTAACTCGTGTGCTCGTGTCTTCCTCAGTCCTACTGAGTCCTACTGAGTCCTACACTACTCAAGAGAAACGTGTCAAGATCAGGATTATTGCTTGAGTTTCTATAACAGATGGAACAATGACCATTTTTTGGAGAAAGATCCAAGCACCATTTATCTATCACAATCTTTCTAAGAATGTTACAGTTTAAGAACGAAGTTACATATATAAAATAATATCCACCGTGAGATATTACTGGATATTACTCTGCCTGTCATTCGTTTTGGGTTTTATTCCTTGACTGAACGAAGGTAAGTGTAGTTCATAAAGTGTCGTTTTGTTGTTTCTTTTTTTCTTCAAATGACTTGTACGTACTATATA
>JARPRG010000321.1:126033-139197 GCA_031001745.1 Hartigia nigra | reverse complement strand
GTGCTCCTATGTGCTCCTATGTTGGCATGTACAATTTTTGATCAGTTATTTGACGACCAAGAGAAAGTGCTTGCAGTATTCTACAGACTCACTGCTAATATAAAGTCACTATCTATAATTCCAATCTGCTATGATGACACCGGAGCCTGCCGACTTACGACCCATCAGAATTTCTTGTTAAACGTATGGAAAGATTAATAGAAGTGGATTTATTAAGGAAAGAGAATATGACGGGCTAGTTGGTGCTCGGTACGGATTAGTGCTCTGAGCTGGGATCCAAACAGCGAGGTTGAACGAACGATTAAATGAAAGATCCCACGAGATAGAGAGAGAGAGAGAGAGAGAGAGAGAGAGAGAGAAGTGTCGCATGCGCGCAATATTTCGAGAATAAATAAAGTTGGCTTCTCTCTCTCTCTCTCTCTCTTCCGTGTACCGTACAAGACATACAGACTACGAAATATACTACAAGAAAAATGCTCTCCTGGTGATTTTCTAATCGAATCTCGTTTGATTGTGCTTTCAGTGAACGCTGAGGAGCGCCGCGCTACGCCAAGGAATGGAGGGCACGTGGCAGTGGGAGCAGCGAAAGCACTGCCATATCATTCTACCGAAACCTTTGTCGAAGGCAAAGGACAACGAAGATCAGGCTGCAGGTTACTCTTTTTCTTCTCCCTTCTAGCGTTACGATGCCACTAATAATAGTACTAATGATGATGATGATATGTTACAGGTGAACGAGGGCGGCTCTGCGAAGACGCTCGCAAGGAACAGGAAGACAGCGTGAAGAGGAGCCGCGAGCCGGGGCTGTGATAACCGGAGCCGAAATAGCGACTTCCAATAAAAATCAGGCTAGGAAGAGGGATCGGTGGGATCGGAGGGACGGGGGGAGGTATAGTGAAAAGAAGACAGGAAGGCAAGCAAGGTGACAGGTAGAGAGAGATAGAGGGGCGCCATGGGCCCAGCAGCCAACCCCGTAATTCTCTGAGCGATGCAAGCAGTTAGGGCCGAGGCCCTGCTAGTGAGCATGTGGCTCACTAGAGAATGAAGAAGCAAAACGTCCGGACCCTATCGTTGATCGTCTGCACGTTCACCTACCTCCTCGTTGGCGCTGCAGTTTTCGACGCCCTTGAGTCCGAGACGGAAAAACGACGCTGGGAAGCATTAGATGGTAAAGATCTTCCCAATGGCGGTTAACGTCTCATGGTACCCGACGTCCTCCTTTCACACGTAGACATTTATTAAGTTTCTACGCTATATCGTTAGTATTGCCATTTATGCCCGCAGCCATAGAGAAAATGGTGATACGCAAGTACAACATTAGCGAGGACGACTTCAAGGTCATGGAGACGGTTGTGCAGAAGACAGAGCCGCACAAGGCCGGACAGCAATGGAAATTCGCGGGAGCTTTCTACTACGCCACGACGGTCCTCACCACTATCGGTAACATCTCGCGACTCTATTCCTTTTCAGAGCGGCTTCATTCTTATTACGCAAAGTCATTCCGCACGGCAGCCCAATCTCATGAAATAAGAATTTTATACTTTCTTCGAGCGAATCTACGTAACTCAGCCCCTTTCGATTGAATTCCAAAATTTCCTACGCAAAGATAGTCGCAGTATCTTGTCACGTGATACTGCTTAGCCGATAGAAAGGAAGACTTGAAATCGTCTGGTTCGTTCACAGGGTACGGACACTCGACGCCGAACACCATAGGCGGGAAACTATTCACCATGTGTTACGCCATCGTCGGAATACCACTGGGTCTCGTCATGTTCCAGAGCATCGGAGAGCGACTCAACAAATTCTCTTCGGTCGTCATTCAAAACGTCAAGCGACTCCTGCACTGCAAGGATGTCCAAGTAGGTTTCAATTCTAACCTGACAGACCTGATAGCACAAACGCATCCCGAACGTCCTTGGACTTAGGACACATTGAGAGCGTCCTCGAGGTCCAGTCACTCTTTTTCCACTCGCGCTCGCGCCAAGCTCCTCTTCCGAATGGTCGACGCCAGGCCAAAACTTGTACAATAGCGAAATCTTGTTTCTTCGAGCCGTCGTTACTCAGCGTGTGCTAACAGGGAGTCTAAAAAGGAAGAAAGACTGATCGTTGAGAGCGTCAAGCATCAGATGCCTAATTCGATGTGAAATACAGGCCTCGGAGATGAATCTGATTTGCGTGGTGACGACACTCTCGAGCCTGACGATCGCCGGTGGCGCTGCTGCGTTCTCCAGGTACGAGGGCTGGTCCTACTTTGACTCGGTCTACTACTGTTTCATCACCCTGACGACCATTGGATTCGGCGACATGGTCGCTCTACAGAAGGACAACGCTCTCGACAACAAACCAGAGTACGTCATGTTCGCCCTGATCTTCATCCTCTTCGGGCTGGCCATTGTCGCGGCCTCGCTAAACTTACTCGTCTTGAGATTCGTCACGATGAACACGGAGGACGAACGCCGAGACGAAGCCGAAGCTCTGCAGGTAAATTTCCAAGAAAGATGAAGTATGGGCCAGTTACGAATCAGTTACAAATCAGTTACAAAGCAGTATAGTCGCGTTAAATGGGGAATTCGAAATGACAGTATCGCTTGGCTGAACTGAACAAGCACCGGTATTATACCGGTAAGGGGAAAGTCACTAGTATAATTAAAAAAAGACAGTCGGGTAGCCGTGTACTAGCGAGAGACTGGAATTTCGGATGGATCGATTTCAGGCGGCCCAGGGAGCAGTGCGCCTCGAAGGCGACGTGATCACGGCGAATGGCTCGATACTTTCGGGGCAGGTCGGGACCCAGGGTGACACCATCTCGCTCGAGGACAACCAGTCAGTCTGCAGCTGCCGTTGCAGCGGCTTATACAAGAAACGCCGGAGACCGCGCTTCACGGTTCGTCGGTCGCCCGGCAAGATCTCTCATCTTCTCCCGATGCAGCAGCTTCCGATTTTAAATGTGCGAACCGAACTACGTCCGCCGCCGGCCCTCGCACCCCTCCTCCAGCTTCCGCCGTTGCATCAGCATCGGGCCAGCATCTGACGCTGTCCATCGGCCCGAGCACCACCCAAGCCTTCCCTTCCTCCAGAAGCACCATCTACGCAATCCACGCAATCAACGCAATCTTCACAATCTTCACAATCTTCACAATCTTCACAATGTTTCGAATATTCAGAGCATCCAGAATACTTGAAATACCCAGAATTTCAACTCCATTACTCTCGTCGCAGTTCCATCTAGGAGGACGAGGCATCAAATTATTTTTCTTACGACATAAGCACAATATTTAGACACTATCATCTGGTGACCTTCATTTTCAATTATTGTTTTTCTTCATTAATTGCTGAAATCCAAAGAAAATTCGAGCGAGTGGCGCAGTGGCTTCAAAAGAACCCGCTCGCTCGGATTGTACCACGTCGTCTTTCGGATTTTCGGATTTTCGGTTTTGGCTTGCTCTGTTCCATTCACGAGAGAAGAAAGAAAGAAAAGCATCATAACAGTTTCACTTTGAAGCAGAAATTCGGGTTAAGTACGAAATTAAAAAAGTTTCGCTGTAAATAGTTTCACTTCCACTGCAATCGGCAGGCTAAACGATATTGATTTCTCTTGAGCCGTAAATCCCCGATGCGACAGGATCACCGATGTTTCTACACCGCACGCTAAAGATATTTTCGTTGTACGAGGGAGGGGAATTACGGCAAACAAGAAGTTCTGAAAAGGTCGTCAAGAGGTCACTGAATCTCCTGCGCCCCATCGGGATTCCTGCTCCATAGCAATCTAACCTAAAGCTATTACGTCTCATGATGAGGGAGGCAAGCCCAACGCATATAATCAGGGAATGGGAGGGTAAAAAGATGTTCAAAAAAAAACTAGTAAAAGTTTAAGAAAAAAAAAGGAAGAGGATATAACGTTTCGCTCGATTCTTAGGAAATAAAAGTAGAGCAAAACAATGGGGGATTAGCGACATCGCTAGTAAAAAAAAAACCTTGATATTCCTGTACAAAATAGTGTGCAAGTGACCATGTGTTCCGTAGCACAAGAAATACAAGAGGTGAAAAAGATATTTCTATCTGCATCCACACTGCTAAGAAAAAACTTTTTAATTAACAAAAACATTTTACAATTTGTATATACGAAGTACATAGTTACATGTACGATGATTAGGAGCTATAACTCAAGATGTTTCAACTTACGATGTGTATAATATACCTATATAGAGATATATTATATACGTATGCGAGAGCAAAAAGAATTCACATTCTCAATTTTCCACTTCTTAAATTTTAAGAAAATTTCAATTGTTAACAATCGTGGCGGGTATGTGCAAGCTATCACAGACACCCTATGAAGTTTGAGCGTGGACCAGACCAGGACGTCAGCCAAAAATCCTTCCATCGCGTCCCTTTCGTTCTCACTAAGCCCAGAAGACACGAGAAAACCTCGCAAATATATTAGCTCAAATAGTTGGAAGCACAATCAATCGTAGCCATTCCGACCGCACGTTCTCGCCAGAGACGATCGACCCACCCGCCACGTGCTAATTAAGACAAAAAGAAAGAAGCGATACCGACTAGACCTTCGTTATTAAAAAAACAAAAAAGGTACATTGTAATATATTAGAATAAGGTACACGAGAGTCGCGTAACAGTCAGGAGAATTTTCCATAATCTAGTATAAGGAAATTGCGAAGATTCGAATAGTCAACGAGAAACAGCGGACAATAGGAAATGTGTTTAAAACATTATCTACTGTCCACCTTTTCTTTCCTTTTTGCCTTGCTTTTCCCTTCCTCTAGCCCGGAACACCTCTCGACCCGTTTCCTATGCAATAGAGCACCATAGACAATACTCTAACTTCATTTCTTATGACTTTTTCACCTTATTGACACCCGGCCGTTCCCAATTTTCTACCACTGTATTTCCACCGTAACACAGCACACTCTCGTCTGCTCTCGAACTCTATAAGTAAACTGCCATAAGACATATTCCGTGTGCTCTCTACTCTGTGCTCTGTCAATGACAATCGACGATTCGCTGTGCGCTGCGACACTGCGACACCAGAACTCCCGTTCCAGAAGAAATCTACGTTATCCCTCGAGTGAAGCGGAAGATTCCCTCGTTACGACCTGAAATTTGGCCCGGCAGATCGTACGCTTCTGCAGGAGCAGTCTCATTACGTCGGATATTTCAACCGAATTTCTTGCTCTCCACTTTATTCTTTATGAGTAAATGAGTAAATGAGTAAATGTTCAGCGACCGGAACTCCAAGTGTCGAGACGCACAGGGTACCCTCCTCCAATATTTCTAATACAAGACGAAAGTGAGAAATGCAAGCAGTTACTTTAATTGATTATTTTGCTGCGAGAGAAAGAGAAAAAGAGCTAACACTGTCTAATTGTTAGATTCGGAGAAACAATGGTGGGACGCTGGAGACGGCATAATTCGTGAGATTCGCGACTGATTCTGCCCAACTAGATAGGAAAAGGGGCCCCGCTCGCATTTAATTAGTTTTACGAGCGTCGATGCGCAGGTGCGATTTCTAAGAATGTGTGGCTGTGTGGCTGTGTGGCTGTGTGCCCGGACTGCGCTTAGAGATGATTTGCAGGATTGGAAGATTACAGCTTACCAGTATAAATGGCTATAATGTTAAATGCAACAGAATTAATGAATAACTAAAGGATAATAAGTGTAACGACACCGAATTAACGGTATGCTTGTCGTAACAATTTTGTTATTAATTGTATGATAACTGTAATATAGATTCCTTCAAAAGTAATACGCAAATTATATTGCCCGCACCAATAGCTCGAGGAAGATCAATGACGTCGAAGACATCTATGAGCACTGAGGAGCGACGTCGTGAACTTCCTCGAGAGAATCCAAAGGAACCTTTCCTTGCGTAAAAGATTATTAAAAACAAGATGCGTGTCGAGCCAGCTGAATGCGCAATTGGATAAACGAGTGTGCATGAATGCCGCGTGTTTCAGATAATGTGCAGCTGCGAGAGTGAGATGAAGGCTAAGAGGAGAAACGGACGAATTAAGAATTGTATGCAGAGAGCCGAAGATTCTTTGTAAAGGAAAGACTTTCATCCAAATTTATGTAGCATTGCCTTCTGTTCTGCATTGTCGATTGATCGTTTCTTTGTTAAGCTCATTCAAACAAATTATCAATATGTCGTACGATACTCGGTTAGTTAGTATAAATCTTACGGAAATGTCGACCAACTTTAACTTCGGAATCTCAATGGTTCATGAGCCAATGAAGAGTAAGGAGAATGATAGATAGGTAGACAGATAGATAGATAGATAGATAGAGAGTGAGAGAGGAAGAGTGCCAGATTCAAGACAAAAAGGACGTAGTTAGAGTCTGTTTTCAGCGACGTAAAATGCTAAGTAACCATGACATTAAAACTTCCCGTATTTTTAAATTTGTATTAATAGGTAAACAGACGCGGTAACACTGTAACGATACATCGTACGAATATAAAGATTAATATTTGTAATAAATGTTTATAAGTTAATCGAACACGATGAACTGAAAACGGGAGATGGAATCAGGGTAGGCTGGATTCACTCGAAGAGGATGCGGAGAAGAATTTTGCTATTATACTTATAAAGCTAACGATTACAGTTACGAATTTAAAAGATTAATTAATCGACTAATTGACTAATCAATTACATTTGAGCATCGAAGTAATGCAGTTAATGCAACCAATGACTTGAGAGAAAGAAAGAAAGAAGTCGTTCCGAGTCTGTGACATGCGTTGACAGGGCGAAATAACAAAAGTTTTTCCTTCGCATAAAAACCTCAGGAGGATTCGATTGGTTAATTAAGAACCGTCGCAAGGACTATTTCTCGTCTATTTTCAAACGATCGTCAGAAACTTCCCAGACTAACTTCTCATCAAACTGAAGTTACTCAGAGACGAGAAAATGAAATATCGCCTAGGACAAAATATTTTTCTTTATATAGTCGGTCCACGAGCAAATATGCCTTCAAGATGTCATCTTTCTAAGAATTTTAATGCAAAATAGTCTCTTGGAATCTCACATTTGACTCGTCGATTGACTATAGTTTCGAGTTCGAATAAGGAGGAAAAAGAGGAGGAGAAAGAGCGAGTGTGTGGTCCCGAGCGGTCGATCTAACTAGGCAGCGATTTCACAAAGGTCATGTTACGTTGTGTTGTGGCAATTAAGAGCGAAAGCAAAGAGTTCCAGAAAATAGAACGATGGGATAAATCATCGGATGGAAGTGTAGAAAATGTATTGCGAGCAAAAAGACAGAGAAACAGAGAGAGAGAGAGAGCGTCTTTGGGCATAAATGCCAGTCAAGGTTGAGTGGCGAACAAAGGGACAGGGTTGGAGGAAAAGAGAAGGAAAAAACGATACCACATATCTCTTAATTTCAGTTTATTAGCATAAAGATATTGGGAAGCGAATGCCTCCCACCTGACGATCGCTTCCCAGGATCGCTGAATCGAGACGCCCGTGTCCCTCATAGGGCGTCACAACGTTCCAGAACAGGAACGTTCAACGATAAACTGCGCACTGTGATCGAAATTGTCTCCCAAATCTGCCTGCACACACCGCCATATGTATTGACCTTTATTTGTAAATTACTATGAACTTCCTAATTATATGCTGGTATATGATAATACATGTGTTCTGCCACAATAAAGCAGTTTTTTTTAACTAAATTTTTTCAAGTTTCTTGCTGCTTTTCGTCGGCTCTTGACAGATGAAGATCCGAGTTTTGCTGCGCCATTGGAAGCAGCTAATCGTTGCTACGCCAGTTGGATCCACTTCGTGGCTGCTTCGGGACACTTCACGCCGAGAAAGGAGAATGTAAAAAGGCGAGGCCAAAGAAGCGAGAAGGGAGATGTGCACGCAAGGTACAATCGGCCAGAAACTCTACGGAATTATCAATCGACAACTACTCATCACGTTCTTTCTCTCTTTCTGTAATCGATCATTTCAATCCGCGATCGACAATTAATATTTATTCAAAGGATTATCTTATGTTTCTAATTCTACTTTCAATTAAAATAAACAGTTTGTAACCTGACAAAAATTACCACTGACGCTCTTCTAACAGGTTGGATATAAGTACTTTCTTATTTATATTGTTATATTCTTATACAAAGACGGGAAGTACATAAAAAATTGCCAGAACAGGCATAAAGAAACTTTCGACAAGGAACGCCAGCAAACCAATAGTTTACAAAAACCTGTTGAAAATGGCTTCACCATTCTACGTAAATCAATGCTCAACGGTACGCGAAGTCGTGATCCAGCTCATTTTATTGTCTTCTGTGGTACCCGCCATTATTTATGTAGAATCTTCGCGTCATTTTCTCGACGTTCAGTTAGGATATTCCAGTTTGGTCCGCGTCCTAATCTGTTCTACCGTTCTTTAGGTATCGTATGAAGTCACGTTATAGGATAAAACGATACTACGCTCGAGCTTCATAGCATAACCTTCGTGACCGGTCAAAACGACGACTTTCTCTTTCACTCTTTCGCTCTCACTCGATGAGCGACGGTGCACCGATCTGCAACGATCCACACGATCCACGCCGCGTATTATCCCGCGCGGACGCGACATAGTAGGAGAAATCTAGTCAAAATTCTAAATGCCGATTGGTCGAGCAACGTCGCATCAGCACCTCGGCCAATCGAAAGGGAGCTCTTGCCGGATGAGCATAAACGAGGAATGTATTGTCACATACATTTATATTCTCCCGGACACGCTCGGACTACGAGGCTTCGAGGCCCCGTACCTCAGCAGTCGCTGCTGTCTCAGGCTGATTCAAAACTACAAACTCAAGTTCTCGATTGTTAGAGGATACAAGCTCTAATACGATTCTTAAGGATAAATGTTCAATGTGTTCTTTTTTACGTGAATGCCTTATCTCGGCCAAAATAGAGAATATTTACCCCTAACCCTATGTGTACTTGGGAAACTCAAATCATTGTTACGCTTACAATTTCATAAGAGGCGAATTTCACGGGTGCATATCGCACACGTAATACACCCAGCTAGAATTTACCGTGCTTCGATCTATAATTATGAGTCTACGAACTTAATGTATCGTAAAACAGGGTTTATAAAGTGTAAATACAACGAAAAAACTTTAAACGCGTCCATACTCATAAATGGTTACCCGTTATAAAAATGCAAACTGTTGCATATTCTCACATGCGTGTTATTTTCTGACAATCGCAACTAGATTGGCACGACCTTTAATTTTTCCTATTGTTTAGCTAAGAGAAGAAGGCAGGGTATTTAATGAAGAGCGATTCAGAAGACCAGATATGAAACAGTTGAGAGTAGCAAGGGTGCTTGCTGGAATTCGTAAGGTTTAAGGCTCCGGCCCAGACTTGGTTCGCACCTGGTGCATAAAGGCGGTTGGCGTCGGCTGGCTTCGCACTGTGCGTCCGATCGATACGCGGACACAGGCCGAGGACTGACGGAAAAAGCCGAGGACGGTCGAGTATGGCCGAGACTACCCGATGCGGTGTGAACGAACGACGCGCACGGAACGACGCGGGGTCTTCTCCGGCTTGGGTGAAACAACGTACGCGTCCACGGGCGCGGCTTGCGTCTCGAACTGGCGTTTTACACGAAAAAATGTCCTCCCTTGATTATCTGGATTTGTGCCGGCTGTGTCTCGTGAAAGATCGTGTCTCCGTGCCCATTTTCGAGGGGGAAGGTGACGTTCGACAGATATTCCTCAAGATCGCTGCCTGTCTGCCGGTCAAGGTAAGCCTACTACGCCGTCGCTTGAAGCCGTCGGCCATTTTGAGAAGCTCTCTTTCATTACAGACATATCATGAAACTTTTTAACCTCCCTGTAGACTACAGTCGGTTACGTGACAGGTCTCTGTGCATTTTTCTTAGCACACCGTGTAGATAAGACGTGCTGGGAATTAAGGCCGCTTTATACGGAAAGATAAACGAATACTGATGGTTTGTTCTGTTGCGCGACGCCACAGAGTTACCCAACAGCATTGTATCGTTTTTCGTCGACTCTTCCTACGATATGGTCTGCCGCTGTTTCCACTGATTCTTCCTTATGCATTTTTAATTGCTTTGAATTAACCCTCTTGGGATTGTTTCGTTCTACAGTCAATTCCTTCTCCCTCTTTCGTATCCTTCGCACAAAGGGTATCATTGTTGCTGGTATTCTTGTTCTTTCTCTTTTTTCTTTCCTTCTTTCCTTCTTTCTGCGCCGAACTCTCGTGTGTCTCATTGAAAGCAGCGTCCTTTGCTGCTTCGCACGAACCTACCAACATTGCATTTCGTTTTATTCGACTTTAGCCCTATGAAAGTTACACGAGATATTTCATCGATTGCTCATCCGGGATAGCAAATTGTATTTGACAATTTTTGTGTTCTTCGTGGCTGAAGGATCTGTTTGCATGTGCGCGTATACAATGTGGCTTCAATGTACTAGCGAGCGGGAAGCTCTTTTGCGAGGGACGCAGAATCGATATGAACGATTACTTACTGCGTCACGTGTTTGCCGGTAAATGTCGTAAATACCTCAAGGCAACGGAAGTGATCAATAACGAAATTTCAAGCGAACTATAACGATGCTTATCCGTCCTCACTTTTTACTCGCATCTTCTGCCAGAAGTATCAAGCAGAATGATATCGGACGTTTACGTGCCACCAAATAATTAACGGGTCTCGTTGCCGATTCTCTCAGTTAAAACGATCAGTGGTCTTTTTATTTGCAGACTCGTGTTACAGCAGCGTATTACATTGACATAAATATCGGATCGTTATAATTGCCATTTTTCATATTTTCATTCGCCTCGGTTAACTGCATTGTCTCTTCTCGTTCCAGCGTTGATCGAATCGCCAACGTTTGGTCGACAGATGCTCTTAGCTGTTTTTTTTTTTAGCTTAGACCTTACGCTTTACGCTTTCCCCGATAGGTGTTTGATTGATAGCAGGCAGAGTACTGGATTTATTAGTGTGTATCAGTCATATGATACAGTGAGTAAGAATTTTATCCGTTTTGATTGCAGGTGGCCAGAGAGGACAAATTACCGAAGAAAATATGTGATGACTGTGTGTATAAAGTAGAATTATTTTATCAATTTTGGAACACAACGGCCAATGCTGAAAAGCAGCTCCTGCAATGGCTCGGAGAAGTTGGCCTGGAGGACAAACAGGGTTATGTCACAGGAGTTCTCAACCCGGTAATTATCAACGTCCTTATTATCTTTGTCGTTGTTGTTTCTCGTGACATAATCCAGAGACCAAAAAAGAATGTCGACTCGAGTTTCGAAAACAAAATAAAAAGTGAACAACAAATGCAAGCCAGATGGAGAGAGCGCAGCATACAACGATTTTTCAGAATTCCATTGGACTCTTCATTGTTTTTCAGTGATTGTTATCGAATGATGTTTACCTTGACTACCGCGACAGCCACTGACTAAAAGATAAATTGTACAGGCCCTAAGCTTTTCTCCGGTTTTAATAGTTATTCATCCGTAATACGCGACACTATTCGGTCGGGCGCTTATTTTTTCCATGAAGAGTTCAACTTTATTTGTTCGGCAGTGTCATTGGTAATTCGATCGGTAACGAGTGCTTCTTCTTTCGGAAATACATTTATGAAATATAGGAAAAGCGCTATACTCTTTCTTGGGCCGCGTTTGCCACGAAAGTATTGGATCATTTACAAGAAAGGTGGAAGCCATTGAAATTAATGAAATAAACGAATGATTGGAATTATCGTGTTACAGAGTGTGATGAAGCAGGAACAAAACAGTGAGAGTAGGCTAGACGGTAACGTGATGCAGCAAGTGAGCGGGCATCAAGCTAATATGGGTGGTATGACGATGATAGACAATATGGGCTTGGGGATGCCTATCATGATACCCAGTGGCAATGAGCAACAAATCACCTCAGTTCCTATGGACACGGGCGCCACCTCGGTTCAGGCGGGTGCCAGTGCGCAGCCTAACCACCACGAACAATTAGTGCAGAACCAAGGAAGTGTCAGTGCGAGTGCCGGGGCGGGTACCAACCCAAGCACAGCCAGCCCTACCGTTGTCACAGCGCCTACCTCGCACCAAGGCGAAGAGGAGGACACTACTGATGAGGATGAAAACTCCGACGAAGAGTGCGACGCCGACGAAGGTACATTATTGCTCATTCTCTTTCAAATTGATTAGAATTGATTAGCTCTGAAATATTATCTTTTATGAAGTTGAACGATCACGCGACTGCTCATTTTCTTCCTTTTTAGGCTTACCTGTCAAGGAGGAGAGTGAGGAAGATCCGAGTAATAGTAGAACGATCGAGCCTACGACGTTTGTCAACGTTTCACTGGCGTGTGACGAAGCAGGCCCTTCGGGATTACAGCAACAAAAAATCACCGAAATGCCTGAAATGTCAATGCCTCAGGCAGCCGACGGCGACCCCAAGGCTGGGTGAGTTTTCCTTTACTTCTCGTTCGATTGATCGAGAGCCAAAGATGCGGTTTTGTTGTGGAGAACACAAACAATCATGAAACACTCTGCACTCTTGGTCAAATTTCACAGTGGGATTGTCCAGTTTCAATGAATTCTACAAAATATTTAATCGGGTCTCTTTTGAATCAATTCGAAAAAAATCTTTAAATTTCCAATGTAATGTATTGTGGAGATATTTTATCAAATGAAAAGTCAAAGAAAAGTCAGTTTTAGGATATATTCGCTCTTATTTAAGAAACTGAATGAAATCGTTGGGGCTGAAAAATATGTTGGGGCTTGAAATGAGAAAAAATGAGGAACCAAAGATCTTTTAAAAGCATCAATTTGTCCCCATTTGCGTCTTGGTGAAGATTGAAAATTTAAAATAGAATACGGGATGTAGAATGTGGGATAGAGAATTTCTTAGGTACACTCGAGAGTTAGTCACCCGTTGTCCGCAGTGACACGGTGCGAACTTGCACAAGGTAAGTGCGCACACACCCCACAACCATCTTTGGCTCTAGACCTTTGGCAATTTGGTCTGCACTCGGGAGATTTTCGAAAATTTTGGCACGTTTTTAAATAAAAAAGCTCGATCCTGCTAAAGGAGCAGAATTCCGACTGAAATTGCTAAACGTCACTTTATTCGTATGTGTGCGTAGTCCTAATGAGCATGAGAGCTTGGCGTATGTTCGAATGAGAG
>JARPRG010000321.1:62325-77515 GCA_031001745.1 Hartigia nigra | reverse complement strand
GTTCTTGCGTTCTTGCGTTCTTGCGTTCTTGCGTTCTTGCCATTGCTACTGCTATTAGTGGACCAATAAGAGTCGATCCATCTACCCGGAAAATGTAAATTCTCAGACTCTAGCTATACCGAACCTACTCAATTGCGGAACACTCGATCAGTGCAGCCATAAATAAAGTATACTCATTAAAAAGCGAACCAGGTGTCGGATGCCCATCACTCGGAGCTAACTAGCGAACTCGAGGATCTTTTCTCTAATAATCGAATGAGTCAACGGGACTTCCACAAGAATCAATCTCTTGATTCTTGTGGATTGAGGATCCTTCTCCCCCCCTCCACACACACACACTCACCCACAGAGGCATGTGTCTTGGCGATTCTTATGGATGCTTTGAATTGCGTTAATAAAACGGCAAGTTTTTTTTTTTGTAATCATCTATCGTATCAGGCTCACTCGTAACTTACAGTCATTGTTCAACGTTCGCTCAAACTGACGTCGGATTGCGCGCGACTTTCGAGCAGGTAAGTTTCCGTATTTCCGTATCGTGACTACCGCCTGGCCGTAACGCTTTTCAACATTATTTTTAGATGAGTCAACTTCACGATTCCGAAAGACTTGCCGAGTTTTCTGGGTAAAGTTTATGCGAATTCCAGTGAGGCCTGCCTGCCTGCCTGCCTGCCTGCCTGCCTATCTACCTACCGAAAATTCTCCCTCTTAAGAGAATCTATTGCTTCGTAAAATTTCTAGGACTACGGGCACATTTGTATTGGACGCATCTATGAGTTTATTTCTCTTGGCTCCATTGATGTCTAACGTTTACCAAATTTTCTGTTTTAGAAATTTCATCTCCGATCCGCTAAGCGTCTCGGGGACGAGGACGCACACGGACGAAAAGAAAGCGGTGGTCAGGATTGAGTGTACACCGGAGTACATGATTTGGCCGAAGAAGAAAGCCGTGGCAGCAGTGGCAGCGGAACAGCGGCTTCGAAGCTTTCCATGTCGTAATCAGGTGTACTCTGTAACGGGTCTCGATGTTCAAGGGGACGTAGTGGATAAGAATGCGGCGGATGGGAATGGGGGCGATGATGAAAACAAAAACGAAAACGAAGACGAAGGCCAAGGTGCCAATGAGGATGAAGGTGATGATGATGATGATGACGGCGATGGCGATGAAGATGAAGATGACGACGACTATGACGATGATGATAACGATGATGACGATGATGACGATGATGGCCATCGAAATAAGATGGTAAAGAAAGAGATGAAGGAAAGGCATCAGGGAAGACGGAAGGCCGAGAAGCGTCAAGTGTCCCGAGTTACTCGCAGCAGCAGCGTCGAGTGTGATCACTGCAGACGCAAATTTTTTAAGAAGAGCAACTTGGCCGAACACCTCAAGCAGCACAGGTACAAGTGTTCGGAGTGCGCAAAAACCTTTAGTCTGAAGCGATACCTGAACGGACACGTCGAGAAGATCCACAGGCCACACGTCTTCGAGTGCAGCGTCTGTGAGTACAAGAGCAACAACAAAGGAACTCTGAAGAACCACTTCATTCGGTTGCACACGAGCAGCTTTAATTTTGCGTGCGACACGTGCGGCAAGCAGTTCAAAATTAAGAAGGCTCTTAATCACCATGTCAAGCAAAATCACAGCGGAAACCCGCCAATAGTATGCGACGTCTGCGGTCACTTCAGCAAGAACCTTCACGCCCTGAAGGCCCACATGAAGTATCGGCACTACAAGCCCGAATTCGAGTGCAGGATCTGTCATAGGGGTATGACCACCAAGGAGAACCTCGAGCAGCATCTCACCTGGCACGAAACTCGCGAAAAGGTTCTCTGTCCCACATGCGGTAAGAGGTTTCGCGGACGTGATCTAGATTCGCACATGAGAGTGCACACGGGTGTCAAGCCCTTCCCTTGTCCTGTCTGCGGCAAGTCTTTTAGGAGGCAGACGGCCCAGGAACAGCATGTCCTTATCCACACCGGCAAGAGGCCCTACGTCTGCGACATCTGCGGCCAGGCCTTTGCGCAGAAGCCCGGACTCATCTGTCATCGGAAGCGTCATCCTGGACCACTGCCACCGCTACCAGTCGTATCCATTAAGAATATCGTAACCGAATTTACCAGAGAGTTCGCCATGAAGAATCAGACGATAATCCTCGAGTAAACGTGTTCCCTGAAAGTCAAGGTCCCTTTGCCCTTTTAATTTTCTGCCTACCTTCTCCATTGAACGGAAGCCCAGGCGCTCATGGTTCTGATGGAATGCGGGGGCATGTTTTGCGTTGCGCTACAGTCCAGTCACTTATATATTACAATAATACAATGCTTGGATATCTTCTTCTTTTTGTTTTGTACATGCTCTATCGACATAACGCAATGAATAAATAATAAAGGGTATTTGAATTGAAGAACCGTTAATGTCAATCGTAAGATGGCTGCTGCTCGTATCCACGTGTCTAGCGCTTTGCAATTGGAATTTTTTTTTTCCAGGATAGTAAACATCCGGTAGATCCAACGTTTCAAGAAGCTCGAATAAAAGAAATGTAATCCTACGATAAGTTAGATGATTTCTTTCGCGGGAGACGAGAAAGAAATTCTCATCTTCAAACTTATCGCAACGAAAGGGGAACAAAAGTTTCTTCCCTTTCCGCCTCTCTGTTTGTCAATTTGTCCTTCGAGGTGAGTTTTCAGGGATCATGGCTTTGTTCCGCCTTTTCTATCGTCATATTCATCTGACTGCCACGATGTTTTTCTATTTTAGGGAATCGACGATGGAACGACGAATAACGGAATCCGATGCACTGCGAAAAAATCATCCGGACACGTCGCTAAAGCGATCGTGACGGCAGGACTTGCATGGTGGTCGTCACCTGCCGAACACGGTCGGGAATTTTAGCGATGCTAGCAGTACTCGTACCGCTGTCAGAAAGCGAAAGTAAAATACCGAGAAGCACATTGAAGACTGTATTTACCTTATTTGAAATAAAGAAGCAGCCTCTTCTCAATGAACGAATGCAGCTACCGTAGAATAAATGTCTAGTATCATTGATGAAATCGAACGGATAGGAAGCTCGTAACGCGCCCACCCTAGCACACGTTTCCAGAGTGGTCTTGATCTGTCTGAAAGGAATGTAGAGATGGCTGGAGATAGATATCACCTATCTCTCGGTCGAGTAAGTATTCGGCGGCGTACAAGACACTCTGGAGTTCGTTGGTAGGAAAGTTATAGGGTAGGGTAGGGAAGGGGAGGGGAGGGGAGCGTGCGCAATGCGGAAGACGAGAGCAACTCTAACACTGGGAACTCTGTCTTGTGTTGTAGATCGGTCTCAATGGATGCTGGTATAGATCCGCTGGACATAGCTTTGTCATCGCGCGATGGTGCGGTTGTCGAGGCGTCTTCTCGAAACTTCGGCCTGCATGTCGAAGGGACACTGGAGCTATCAACGAGGCACACGAAACGTCGTCGCCAGAGCGACGACAAGGAGGACAGCGGTCGAGGTCGAGCGTCTCCTAATTTGGGCAGTGAAAATGGCGCGCGTTTCGAGTGCGACTCTTGCGGGAAAACATATACGAAGAAGAACGGCTTGATCGTTCACATAAAACAACACAGCTACGCGTGCAAGATCTGCGCCAGCAGCTTCGCCCTGAAGCGGGAACTCAAGTGTCACATGGAGAAGACGCACGGTCCGCAGATGTACGCATGTAGCGTCTGCGATTATAAGAGCAACAAGAAGTGGACCCTTAAAGACCACTTCATTCGCAAGCACACCGACGAGTATCACTTCTCCTGTAGATTCTGCGGGAAGCTCTTCAAGATTCAGAACAACCTGAGGCAGCACATTAATCAAATGCACAGTGGCGCCCCACCAATTCTCTGCGACTTTTGCGGACATGCGAGCAAAAATCTCCACGCTCTAAAGAGTCACATCAAGTATATTCACGACAAGCCCGAATACGTCTGCACGTTATGCAAGCGTCGTTTGGTCTCGCAGAAGGGACTCGAGCAGCACCTCCTCTGGCACGAGACTAAGGAGAGGGTCGTCTGCGAGCAATGCGGAAAGACTTTTCACATACCCTACGACCTCGAGGTCCACATGCGCTCCCACACCGGAGTCAAGCCGTACGCCTGTAGCGTTTGCAAACAGTCCTTCGCCAGGCGGAACACGTTGCGCCAGCATCTCCTCATTCACACCGGCAAGAGACCTTACGTCTGCGACATTTGTGGAAAGTCCTTCACTCAAAAGCCTGGTCTCACCAGCCATCGAAAGTCCCACCCAGGATCTCATCCACCGCTTCCCAGTGTGTACATCGACAGCATCCTGAAAGACTTGACCCAGCTCAAGTCAGAGGAAGCAAAAGACCGCACGTAGTCCTCCCTGCCGCTTCGAGACGCGACCCACCCGTCGTTTCTTCTCTGTCACGACGGTGCTTCCTTCGAAACGGAAGTACCGCAAGCTTCGAGAAGGACGATGTACCTATCTATATCGCGTGGGCCTTGTGCGGCCTATATTTACCGTATGTAGTATCGTGTCTCTCGTAGCGCCCGTGTCCTCCGCATCGTCGGCTACTTGTATTTTAATAGAAAATAAACAACCGAATCGCGAAGCTGCTCACGCCTTTGGATTGGACTCCTTCCTTCTGCTTCTCAGTGACGATCAGTGACGATCAGTGACGATCAGTGACGTTCGGTGAGACAGAGTGACGCCCAGTGACGCTTTCTTGGCTGTTCGAATATCGCTTTAAGACGCGTTGTCTTCGAGTTCAGCAGTCTGACTTTGATTTGACCGATTTAAAACAAAACAAAAAAAAAGAGGAAGAAGGCCGTATTAACGGGACACTTTCTTTTCAGGGAAACCACGATGGACCCTCTGTGCATTGGCCGAGGAAAAAGAGCAACAATGAGACAAGAGAGGTCGAGCAGAATCATTGCTCCGCAAAAGAGACAAGGGAAGCCTCAGCCGATTCTACCGAAACCCTTGACAACGTCGTCCGGCGACTATACCGTGATCCTGCCCAAGGCGTATCTTCTGATCAACGAGGATGAGGTTGTCGGGTGCCAAGGACAACGCGAGATATCGAAATTTAAAGTCGAATCCCTGAGCAGCAAGGCAGATGGACAACATCTCTGTCATATTTGCGATGCGATCTTCCCCAAACGACTCTCCCTCGTGAAGCACATAAAGGTTCACGTGCATCGCTGCGACGCTTGCCTGATACCCTTCAAAGACAAGGAAACCCTTGAGAACCACATGAAGACGCACCAACACCTCTCCGACAGCAAATCAAAGTACCCATGTAAAGTCTGTAGCTACGTCAGTAAAAACAAGCGAATCCTAGAGGCACATTTCATTCGCAAGCACACGGATGCCTACAATTACTTCTGCGAGATCTGTGGCAAGCAGTACAAGGTCAAGAATGACCTGAGGACACACGTGATCAAGTATCACAGCGGAAATCCTCCTGTCGTTTGCGACGTCTGCGGCCGCTCCTGCGTAGACAATCACACTCTTAAGGTTCATCAGAAGTTTGCTCACTTCAAGCCCAAGTACAAGTGCGCCATCTGTCCGAAGCGAATGGTTTCTCAAGAGAATCTCGATCAGCACATGCTCTGGCACCAGGAGAAGGTCATATGTGAGGAGTGCGGCAAGGCTTTCTCCGAGAAGTGCTCCCTGGCCGTGCACATGAGAACGCACACCGGCGACAAGCCCTATCCCTGCCCAGTGTGCGACAAGTCGTTTGCGCGTTCAGGTGCCCAGCGGCAACATATCCTGACGCACACCGGGCAACGGCCCTACGTCTGCGATATCTGCGGCAAGACCTTTACGCAGAAGCCGGGTCTTATTTGTCACCGGAAAACTCATCCTGGGCCGCTGCCACCGCTCCCGCCGCTCTACATCGACGGCATCCTCAAGAAGTTCGAGGAGGAAGTGCTGAGGAAGAAATGAAGGACGGTCGAGGATACACTCTTCTGCTGCCACTGTCGTTGCGAGAGAAAGGAGCGGATCGCAAAGCGAATTTCGGATCTTTCTCTGAGACGAAGAGTTCCACGCACGATCGTCGACACCTCGAGCGGCTGCGAAGAAGTATATAAGTAATTGTATTTTAAGAGAACGCTCGGGCGAGTCATGTCTTTTGTCACTTCGGTGCGATCGCTTGTATCAAGGACTAAATAAAGGATGCTAAATTGTCTCGAATAAATTTGTACGTATTTGTAGTTTTCGACAAGAATCCTAGTTAGCCTAGTTAGCCTAGTTAGCCGATGGCGAGAGTAAAGAAAATTTGAAGGATGACCTCTCTAAAGAGTAAACCAGAGTTGAGAGTGTGCTCCTCCGTTTCAGGAGCCGACGGAGAAAATCCAGGAAGCGGGCCATCCACGAGTGCGGCAAGTGTCGCGCCTGCTTCTTCCACATGACCAAGCTGGTGGAGCACCTGAAGAACGTCCATGGAATCGAACGAGCTTTCAAATGCGACCAATGTGGCAAAGCATTTCGCAGTCCTATGAACATCGCGAGGCACAAGCTCATTCACACGGGAGTCAAGAATTTCGCATGCGACATTTGCAGTTACGCCTGCAATCAGAAGACGAACCTCGACTACCACAAGAAGAGGCACGCGCGAGATTATTCGTATAGGTGCGACCTCTGCGACAAGGGCTTCCTGGCCAGGTCGGAATTTCTCGAGCATCGCGATGCGGCCCACACTGGTCGCAAGTCTCACCGATGCGATCATTGCGACAAGTCTTACCCGTACAAGAGCAATCTCAACGTCCACGTGAGACTTCGACATCCGGAGCACGTGCACCTTCCGCTCTCGAGGAAGACGGAAGGCGAGAGGCACCAATGCGATATCTGCTCGGAGAGCTTTGCGTACAAGCGACTTCTGGAGCGACACTCGAAGACGAGTCACGGTGTCCTCTCTCGGAAGGAGAGGAACTTTCTTTGCGAGCTCTGCGGCACTCGACTCTCCTCGAGAAGCATTCTCATGGCTCACAGAAGGTCCCACACGGGCGAGAGACCGATCATTTGCGAACTGTGCGGCAAGGGCTTCGTCACCAGGGAAAATCTCAAGATACATCGGCGCACCCACACTGGCGAGAAACCGCACACCTGCGTCCATTGCGGAAAGGGATTCACGCAGAGGACCTCCCTGGTCCTTCATCTTAGATATCACACGGGCCAACGGCCTTATCGTTGCACCACGTGCGGCAAAGGATTCGTCTCTGGCACCTTCCTCAAAAATCATCAAAAGATCCACTCTCTCGATCCCGTCTCTCTTTCTCTTCCACGTTCCCATGGGTCCCATCAGCCGGCATCGTAATTCCGCATTCTGCAATCCGTATTACGTCTGCCTACGGACCACTCGAACATTCAACTTCCTTGTCGTAGTCTAACTGATTAATCGTACCTACTCTGTAAGTAGTCGCTGTATAATAAAGTACTCTACGTCTTACAAGAAAACAAAACAAAACTCATGTCCACAGTGCATCAGCCTCTGAGATTCGTATTCGAACGGTTCCTTTAATATTTTCGTTCGTCTCGTTCGTCGTCTGCCGCCCCTGCGTACCGATGTGCTTTGACCAATGAGATCACATATGTTACAGCCGATGGAGCAACAATCACGAGGAGTTTGACGATTCTCAAGACTTTAAGATCAAGACGGAAGACACTGAGAGGGAAGTGGATTCGGCGTCCAAGTGAGTATGCCCATTCTACACTTGAAACTCGAAGATCGTCAGAGTCTTTCGAGTTATCTCATCCTTCCTCCCCCTTCGTCGGCATTTGCATCTTCGTCTCTTGCATATTCATTCGCGTCGATCCCGACCACTTACGCGGAGCTATTGCGTGACTTAATGTATGTACGTTAGAATTACAAACTGAGGACGGCACGAGAGACAGAGAGACTCCAGGGAGCGTTCGATCGATTGACACGATTGACACGATTGACAAAAAGAATTCCTTTACGTTTCAGATCGGAGAGCAATGAAAAGGCCTGCGAAATATGCAATGAAAAGTTCCACTTTGTGACGCGGCTAGTGGCGCACCTCAGGATAGCCCATGGGATTCACAGGCCGTTCAAGTGTCCAACCTGCGCCAAGACCTATCCCCAGCAGTTCATGCTGAACGCTCACGTCAAGAAGTCCCACACTCCGAAGACCGTGCCCTGCTCGCAATGCGAGTTCATGGGCGTCTCGACGACGGACGTCGAGCGACACAAGAGACGCATCCATAAGGAGGTCAAGTTCACCTGCGAGATCTGCAGCGAGAGCTTCCTCGAGAAAGCAGCCCTGATCACGCACACAACGATGCACAACTTCATGCAGTACCAGCAGTGCAACGCATGCGGCAGCACCTTCAACGATGTCTACTCGCTGAAGGAGCACAATCGGCTCTATCATTTCAGTGGGGATTCTACGAGAAAGCCCGAGGAAGTGCTCGAGCACAAGTGCGACATTTGCGGCAAACTCTATAAATATAAGTCGGTTCTGAAGCAGCACAAGGTCAAGGCCCATGGTGACGCACCGAATTACGAGCGACGCCGATACCTTTGCGCCCTCTGCGGCAAGGAACTCAAAACGGCTAAGGGCCTCGAAATTCACAATAGGTCCCATACTGGCGAGAAACCTTACACCTGCGAGGTTTGCGGTAAGTGCTTTGCCTGCGAGACCCTCCTCAGGACTCACAACGTCACGCACACCGGCGAGCGCAAGTATTCCTGCGAGCAATGCGGCAAGGCGTTCACTCAGAGGTCGACTCTGGTAGTTCACAAGCGGTACCACACCGGCGAGAGACCCTACGTCTGCCCCAGGTGCACCAAGGGATTCGTCACTCGTACCGTTCTCAATACTCATCTTAAGTCCTGTCGTTGACCACTCGGTGCCGTAACCTCCACCAACAGAGCTCCCGCCTTCGGCCTGTCCCTTCGAGGCAGCGGCATTATTCGGCCTGCCTAAATCTATCGATTCAATTTCCTTCTTGCTGCTCTCTCAGAATTTCCCCGAAAGGGCCCGGAACCAGAAATGGCGCTCTCTCTCTCTCTCTCTCTCTATGCCTGTAATGTCTCAGGACTTCGAGACCCTTTCCAGCCATTCATTACTTTTACTTCGATGCACTCCGAAGGCATTCGATTCTACCTGTCGGCCGCGCTTGATCAAGATTTACTCTTGCACGGTATCCCGACGAAGAACCGAAGGGGTGAACGAGCAACGATTAATAATATCACTTGGCTTGGATATCGAATCATATAATAACATAACATTACACCTAAGCGTCCTACACATTCGGTTAATACTATACTATCGCTCTTCGACTCTTATTGTTAGAATAAGTCTGCTGATCATTTTGAATTTTTACAACTTTTGTACAAATTATGGAAGATCCGATTCTCGCGACCGATGTAGATACAATTTCGCATTAAAAGTATCCGGTGTGACGTAAACACGCGACTAATGATCATTTTAAGGAAAACAAAAAAAATCTAAATTTTCTAGAATCTTAAGTCTCTAGAATCTTAACTGTACGTCATTTGATACTTCACTGAACCTAAGGGTCTCGCGCATACCGTACGCCGAGCTCTTGTTTCATTTTATTTTGTCATTTTTGCCCCAATCGACTTACGGAAAAATCTCTTTTTCTTTTGCTCCCAGTTGCTGCATTTAGCGTGATTAGGAATAAGGAGAAGATAGTAAATTATAGGTGAACACAAAGTTTGCTATCGATTTTAATAAATAAATCCTACATAAAGTACCTGCTTTACTCTTGATGTTTCTTTCACAACGAGCACTCTTATGTTGCTCTATTAACTTTAAATTTTTCGATCGTATCTTGCCAAGGATTTCACCTTTTCACCTTTTCACAAGCCGTTTCTATGCAGTGTGAGAGACAGGATCAATAGAAATGAAAGACGGACGCGGAATCCTCAATTCGAAAATCGACGCCCTGTTCGTGCATCTTTCGTTCGTACTGGCAGCAGATACCGTCCAGGAGAATTCGATTCCGAGGATTCACGTTACGCGGCTTCACGTGAATTCTTCGAAAACCTGCAAGATATTATTCTCAGTCGAGTTCCGATGTAATGTCTCGTGTAATTGGGAAAATCCCGCGCAGCCTTACGAGTCCTTCGTTCCGCCTGAACCTGACAAATGTCCTTGACGGTGGTCAGACTCCTGATTATCCCGTCGTACTGAAGTTGATTAAGCCGCTTGCATCGAATTAACATGGAGACGAGGAGATCGTCCAGGGGCTCGCGATTGTTCCTCAGCTGCAGTATCACTTCGACTGAAGGTGAAAAGGGAAGAAGTGAAAGTGAAAGAAGTTCGATTCGAATGCGTAGCTCAGTGTAAATCGAGTGCCATGCTAACCTAGCGTATTGGTGTAGTAGTTAATAAGAAGCTCGACAGTGCTTCGAAAGTTTCGCGATCTACTCTGATCCCACACGTGACCACTGAACATGTGAAAGCAGCCGAGGGGCACGCTGGGAAGCAGCAGGTAAGACACGTCCTCGTGGTGCGAGATATTCACTAGAAATCGGGGATGACAGCCGGAACGTGACAGAGCGTGATCGGCAAGTAATGGCACTGGTACCTATCGTGTAAGAGACAGTGAGAGCAGGACAGGCGCGCACCAGGTTGTTCCAGGCAGCGTCAGCCAGGGTATGTTGTCGGGAGTCCGAATCCCTCACGGAAATCTGAAGAGTCTGCAGGGCCTGCGAGGCGGCACTCGTCAGTGCATTCAGCGCATCGTCCGAAAGTGCCGAGTAGTCCAGTCGCAGGCTGCCCAGAGCGTGGAGACGTCCCAGCAACCGTAAGTATCTGAATATCGAGGAATCGAAGTGACAGTTTTTCGGCAGGACTTACTTGGAAAAAAGACTTTTGGCGTTCGAGCTCAATAATCGACCTGGGATTGCCGTGCGGTGCTTGCCACTCCCTAAAGGTTCCGCGTAGATCGAGGGATGCCATTCGAGGACCAGAGGATCTGATAGCGATACCCAGGAGGCGCAGTGCGTCGGCCAAGCTCAGATTTGCGTTTAGCAGACTGAGGGTTTCGAGGTTACGTTGACACCTGAAACTCACGATACTCGAAGACGAGGTCTGGGTTAAAAGGTCACGGCGAGGATCTCTCGCACGGGACGCTTCTTCGAATAACGAACCCCAGGAAGTTTCCGAGTGCGTGCAGGAGTTTCCCGCGATTGCCCCACTTGCAGCTGAAGATCCAATCCGTAAGAATGAGCTTCTTCAGCTGAACGTCCTTGGCACGCACGACGGACAGGAAGCCAACACCGGCATCGGCCTGGACGTTTCGTCGAATGTGCGGTTCCCTCTGGCAGACATAGGGTCGGGACCAGGCTAACTCCAGGCTTCGCATGTGCTGCCCATACCTGATCTGTGCCGTTCGTGCCGAGTTTGACGTGCCGTGATCGCGACGCAATCATTATGAAATACGCACCGCTAATTCGCCCGCAAGCGGAAAGTCCCCGCGTAGATCGCGGTCGATCAGAACGGTTACCGATCGCCAGAGGATCGGCGAAGAAAGGGCTCTGTTCCAGCTGCGACACACCTGACCTGCGCTCGCTCGATCACCGCGAGACAGTTGGCCCAATATCTGCGTCAGTATCAGTTCCGGCAGTTGGTCCCACATGTCGCCGCCTGGACGTCCTCCGTCTTCATCTCCTCGAGCAAGAGAGGAGAAGTTCGGCGGGTCCTCCAAATGCTTCTCGCCAGCTGCCAATCGCTTCCAACCGCTTCCAACCGCTAACACCTTACAACTAACAACTAGTAAACAATTGCTAGCTTCCCGTCGTCGTAGACACTGCCGGAATTCGACGCAGTCGCTGCATCCTTGGGTGTAGCTCATCCAGCAATCGGTTCTGTCAGGCACGTTCTCCGGGCCAATGTAGTAGCGCTCGATACCTTCGAGACTCCGAGCAAATCCACGAAGACGAAAGCCGCGCCTCGATCCAATGCAATAGATTTCACGAGTGCCTGTAATCTCAGTTGACGCTTGTGCCTTCGAAATCTCCGAAACAAGTCTACATCTTTTGTCTGCAATTCGTCATTCTCATTGTCAACAGTTTCTCAAAGATTCCTATTATGAAATGGTAGATATCGCGATGCAGTTGCGTAAAAGTTTCCCTCACTCTCAGTCATTCTTCTTCTGTTTACATTTATCCGTTCCGATTGGTCGGATTACTCAGCGCAAAGTATTTCTTTTGTAGTCATCGATCAGGTAAACGTGCAACAAAGAATTGTCATTGACAAGCTAAGTAAATGCTGCGCGTGCACTAAATAGTTGGAAAAATAATAGATTGAGAGAACAGAAGCATAAATCCCATTTCTTACTTTTTTCCCTCGATTAAAGTACAGCGGTAAGCGACGTGTTCAGGCCTTTCTCGATTTTCGATTCTCGCTTCTTTCAGCCAATGAGCAATAGCGAGGGTTGAAACACATGCGCTGCGACTGACGTTAATGGACACTACTGACAATGAGTGCGACCCCGCAGCACTACTGCAGGTTACCAGATGTGTTAAGCCAATGGCGGAATAGTCGTTGCCTCCCTGATATTGCTTTATGGATTTATGATCGCGTTCACTCAATAATCATAGTTCCTTAGTATAATAAGTTTCGTAGTGATCTGTGCCATCCCTTAGGAATTCGAGGCTTAAAGTAGGTACAAAGTAGGAGGAAGTGAGAAGAAGAGACGACAGACGAAAGGTTGCTGCCAGGAGACGTAAATGGTTAGTTTATGTCTCACCTGGTGCGGAAGGAAGTTCCACATGGAGATTCCGAAGCAAGGGCTAGTCAAGGTATCAACAAGACTGAATTGCTTTGTCATTTTATGTCCGATTCGGCGACCCAACTGCCAGTACCTACTATCTACTATCAGTATCGTTGCGTCCCTCTTTACCTGCATGCAACGGAGCGAGACACAGCTACACTCACAGCACTTTCAGCGAAAATGTAACTTGATTGTTTCGGCTAAAGATACAGCAGCAATGCGGCACCACTCGCATTTGTTACCCAACATGGTTGTACGACATCATTCGAATCTCAGGTTTGTCATTAGAAAGCACAAGCCTCTCGTCATCTCCTATTGTCGTTACTCATCAGCTGGATCATCGCACACCGAATAAAGCACTTTCGAGCAGGACAAAATACGAGTCGACGAGCACACCTGAGGACCATTGCACGTTATCGCTAATGCCATTATCTCTATTGATTTCAACAGATTGCCAATCAATTGGAAATATCAATTAACTCGACATCATATTCATCCATGTCAGTCGAGTGTCATAGAATCCTTCTTTCGACTGTTGGGGTTCGTCAACGCTTTCACTCTCGCACTCTCAAGCGATGCTAATCGCGTTGCACGTCGACAAGTGGAATCTCAATCTACCTCGCTGACATTGGACGTCATCGATTTCGCCGAATCCATTATCAGAATCATTGGAGTCGATCCTTCGAGTGCTGTTTAATACGACTGTCATCCCGACAACCGATTATTCTATTCATCATTATAGACGTGTACCACTCTCCAGTAATAACGATAGCAACACGCCACACATAGTTCGGGTGAGTACCCTAATATCTTGGACAACTGGCATCGAGTGTTCGATTATTCGTAAATATTTCTGATAATTTAATTCCATGCTTTGGCCAAATCCAGATAAACAGATGCCCTGTGGAGGCAACGTTTCAGAACATTCCTTTTTGTTTTTTTCATAAGACGGATAATTAATTATCATGGGAAAAATGGAAATGCGTTAATCGATCATTGTGCTGAAGTAAGATAATGTCATTATTATGCCGGGGTACCCTGTCATACGGATTAACCCTAAGGTGCTCGGTAAAGAGTATAGTTATTATAAGTTTGATGAATTCATAAATAACATAAACTCTAGCCATTTGCAACATCTCGTGGTACTTGCAGTTTCTCAGAATGACATTGAATTGACTGTCTTCCATTAAATGCATATGCGTGAGGAATTTTAAGTCCTTGCGTTTGATCTCTCTTTCACTCGGCAATTTTATTTCAACCTACCTACTCAAACAGTTTCCGTTGAGGTGAGAGATAGAATTGAGCTAAGATTGTTTCACGCGTGATTCGCTTATTTGAGAATAATGTCGTTTGCTGCGTATCAATTCGCAAGTCTACGCAAGTCTACGCAAGCGTGCGCCTGGATATTCTTACTTGCGTACTCAACAATTTGTCAGCATTCAAAGTGATTTCTTTATTTCGCTGCGATCGCCAAGACGATAGTCAAGTAAGTGGGAAATTCTGACGCGGCTTTCGCCGGTCGGTCAATCAGTTTGTCACGTAGGCCTCTAGCCACTGTGCAGCGAGGGAGATTCAAAACGTAGACTGTTTTAAGAGGATATCGAGCATGCGCTCGATGGGTGGCCGTCGTCGTCGCCACCAGCGTCGCCGCTAGGAACAGGATGGGGTGGGTGCTCTCGGTGGATGACGCGTCGCCGACGCGACGCTTACTCAGTTCTATCGAAGCAACCCTGATGCTTGTTTCTCTAGTTTTCGTCTCGTGAAGCATTTACGCGCGCACGAACACGTTTCGCGTAGTTTCGCCAGTTTCTGTGGCTCTCACAGTGAACACCGTGTGTCATTCGAAATTATTTATTGGCAGCTCTTGTCCCGAGTCTAATACTCTTGTTCTCTTCATAATCTAATTTACCTTTTCTCTATCTACGTGCCTGCCCGTCTGTCTGTTTCTCTTTGATATTCCCTGGCCTCCTGGCCGTGTCCGATCTTCCCCTTTACCCTCCTATTTCCATTCTCTGCCTTCTGCTCTCTCAATCTCTCTCTCTCCGTGTTTGCCCCGTGTCCTCATTTGTCTTATCCAGTTGCCCTGACGCCGTTACAATTTCCCTGTAGAAGGTCGTCCATTTCTAGCGCTCTGGGCTATCGACCGAAGCACCTACACCAACCTTCGAGTCAGTGTAGAATAGTGAGGAGTGCAGTGACTGCAGTGACTGCAGTTGGTGGCAGCTGAAAATCGAGTCTTCTGTTATACATTTAGTGACTTAGGGACGCCTGAGCATCGTGTCGAGATATCGAGCTATCCAGAAAAACATACAGCCTGAAATTTAACAAAGATAAAAGGCCCATCGCATTTCGGGGTAAGTCGGCACAGCACTGTGTTTTCTGTATTTACCATTTTTACCATTTTTACCATTTTTACCATTTTTACC
>JARPRG010000321.1:7820-18786 GCA_031001745.1 Hartigia nigra | reverse complement strand
AACGAAGAAGGAGACGATAGGTCTTCTCACATCTGGCGCACGATCGTCTAATGCAATATCCGACGCGTTTGGATTAGCATAGAGATCGACACGTATCCTCGCGGATATCCACTCAATTTGACTTTTTCTGCTCTCTGCTGGCTGACACCTGCATTCTACCGTCTCTTGCTATCCTTGTCAATTGTGGCGCGCACTTCTCTCTCACGAAAGAGTCAGAAGAGTCAGTCGTGTCTGTCTTATTTGCGCGTGCAGAGCGGCGTCGGAGTGAACGGTGCACACTCAACGCCCAAGGCATGCGTACATGCAGGAACGTAGAGAACTCGGCGTGCACTCTCGAGTAAACGGTCGCGTCGTTATCTTACGAGAGAACAATTCTCCGACTCATCTTTCAGATCCGTGCCTCGAGAAATACTGCGGAGCCGGCCGGGATTGTCAGCTGTCTCCGGATGGCCACGTGGCCCTTTGCACGTGTGCGCGGCGATGCGCCAGAAGACACAGGCCGGTTTGCGGAAGCAACGGAAAAGTCTATGCGAATCACTGTGAACTTCACCGAGCGGCCTGCAACGCTGGCTCTCCTCTCACCGCCAGCCGACTCATGAGGTGTCTTCATCGAGGTAGGTCTAGGACGTTGAGCCAAACGACAGCCACGATCGCGCACGCACGTTCCATGGGAACAATTACATCTTATCACGGTACACGATCTGTGCACGATCGGCGAGCACGGAGGCATTGACCAATATCAAGGCGACCGCAAGAGTACGGCTGTATAGAGTTTGTTGAACCTGTTCTCTTTTCTTCTCTTTTTTTTTTTTCATAGATGCGCACCAAGAAACGCCGAAAGCTTTATCGGCCGTTGGCACCGGTTTGGCGCCAACGGCCGAGTCCTCATCGAGACCAGCTGCCAAGGGAAAGAAAAGTCATTCCTTCGAGAGAGAGAATCTCGTAGAGAAGAAAAATTACGATCTCGAAGACTGCTCAGCCCAAGAGTACGAGATCATGAAGGTACGAGAGGTGGAGTAGGCTTCTTAGATATCTTTCCAGATTCATCCCATCCCTATTTTCGATCGTTTTTCACATTTCAGGATAATCTCTTATTGTATAACCACGCGAGACTCATGGCGCAGGACAATCATAGCAAGGAATACCTTGTGAGCATTATGTTCTCGCACTACGATCAAAACAACAATGGCAATCTCGAGAGAGATGAGCTGGAGCAGGTGAGAGAGAGAGAGAGAGAGAGAGAGATTGCTCAACGAAAGCGGAGACTCTTCGATTCTCTGAGCTTATTATTATTTCGCCCTCTTCATTGATTCCTTTAGATCGCTGAGCGAGAGGATCTGGAGCAACTCAGCCGAGGATGTTCCCTCGGTCATATGATCAGTTACGATGATGCCGACAAGGATGGTCGGCTCAACATTAACGAGTTTTACATGGCCTTCAGCAAACTATACAGTGGGTATCGCATTTCAACTCTGTCATTTACTCTTTTTCCCGTGTTTCCTTCGTTACGCGAGTAAGCAACTCACGCAAAACGGGGACGGATCAAACGGAAGGAATGGATATTAAATGCGCGACGCGCAAAGCACCTGCTAGCCAAATGACTCGCAAGTGGCGCAAAGTTTATATGATATCGGTAGACACGATCGGCTGTCAGCCTCATTGGGAAAATCATACGAGAGTACACACATTGTAGATGCAGTTTCCACGCATGTATCCTACAATTGCAACAAAAGTATGGCTTTTCAGGTGTATCGGTCGTATCTTTGGATAAGACTCTGGAAGTCAATCACATATCTGCAAGAGTTGGCGATAACGTTGAGATAAAGTGTGACGTCACGGGAACGCCACCACCGCCACTCGTTTGGCGGCGCAACGATGCAGATCTCGAAGATCTATCTGAACCCGAGGTTAGATAAAAACGCTTTGCTCTTTCCATCATTGTTTTCTAGCTTTCGTAAAACGATGATCCGTACCTTTATTTTCTCTCTCTCTCTCTCTCTCTCTCTTTTCTCTTACTGTTCAGATACGCGTTTTCAATGACGGCAGCCTCTACCTCACAAGGATGCAGCTGGTCCATGCCGGAAATTACACCTGTCACGCCCTCAGGAACAAGGATGTCGTCCAGACTCACGTGCTTACTGTTCACAGTAAGAACTCCCTTCTCAACCCTTAAACAAGCAGTGACGTGTCGATTGATTGTGTACCTTAGCAGAGCGACTCAGAAAGAAAGAAAGAGGTGGTTATCGTGCGCGTGCATTCGTTCCGTGGGTTACCACAGTGAACACGTGTAGAAACGAACGTGCGTTCTATCCGCATCATATTTACATTGCTCGTTCCAAGTTCCTCTTGTGCATTTGCTCTCCGTATGTATGTACGCTATTATTACACATGCTCGCTACGTTGCAACGTCACTGATACGGACATAGTCCAATGCAATGTACTCTATAGCCTAGGACGTTTTGCACCGAGTGGTGCTCTGATCGTTTAATTCGAACCATGCGATATGTCCATGCGATACGTCAAGCGAGAGCTGAACACGAATTGGTCAACTTTCAGCAATTCCCGAAGTGAGAGTAACACCAAGGCTTCAGTCGAAACGTCCTGGAGAGGAAGCGACGATGTGGTGTCACGTTGTCGGCGAGCCGTTGCCTAGAGTCGAGTGGCTCAAGAACGATGAGCCTTTGCGCGAACAGACAGACGCTGGGAACAAGTACCAAGTGGTTGGGAACGGTACTCGACTAATCGTCAAGAATATCGGATACGCCGACACCGGTGCCTACATGTGTCAAGCAACGAGCGTCGGTGGTCGCACGCGAGACATCAGTAGCCTCGTCGTGCAGGAGCAACCAACTCCTAGTAAGATTTAATAATATGCGCTGCTGCGCTCCCCTCCGCCCCTCTGACTCTACCTTTTAATAAGTAACTTAGGCCTGAGCTACGTCGTATGTCCTGATGGCCTCTATCGAATTGTAATATCTAAATTCGAATTGTAATTTTAAATGATCGATTATGGGACTCGAGGGAGGCTTTGGGGGGAAATCCGTTCAATCCGTTGCTGACTTCAAAGGCATTTCCACCACTGTACTTGTTCTCTGTTTCGCTACTCCTTCTCCTCTTAAAAAATCTTTTACCACGTTATCCTTCATGACGCAGCTGTGCATGTATACCATTTCATTCTCAGTAATACTATAGCAAGCCCACTACTCTGCCTATTCGCTCCGTCGTAGACCATTTACGGTTCTTGTAGAGTGTCGTCCCATTGATTGACACAGAGAAAATTGATGCACACGGATTAAATACATGCAAATAATTCAATTAAATGGATCGTGTCAATAGCAGCACCGGTAAACGAGGAGCGAAGATTTTTCTCATTTCACAATCGAGGAATCTCCGTCTACGAACCCTCGACCTGCCGGCTATATCATCAAATCAAGGCGACGGACATTATTCCGGGCACGCGGGTTAGTATTTCATTTGTCGACTTGTTTTACTCGATTGAGCTTTTGAGCTTTTGAGCTTTTGAACTTTGAATGCGCAGGAATACGTCTGTGGAGAAGAAGCGATTTCTTGCTCGTGGGGTCGTGCGATCAATGTGGCCAATCGCTACGTATACGTTAGCCAGCCAGAGAAGGATCGTATACTCGTCATTAGTAAAATCCAAATGGTCGTCGTCGACGTAAGTCACTATGAGTATATACTACTACGTGCGTCAGTTGTTGTCTGTGATTTCACGAATTTCATCGCGAATCGTAACGAAGGGGACCTTTCGACTATTAATTAAGGTGGTCATCACGGACAAGTATCCCGTGGAGCTGGAATATGCTGCTGCCCTGGACCAGGTTTGGGTTTTGAATTGGCGCAACGAACGTGATATCGGCATCAAGACCGTTCAGGTGATCAGGGAAGCTGCCCAAAAGAGGAAACACCGTACCGTTCATCCCGAACCAATCGACGGACAGTTTGACCTCGTGCGCGGTCTCTACATACCGGAGAGACAGGTTCGTCAGTCAGGGAGAGCCGTCTCCGTCGATCTGGCATTGCCTGTTTGCCTTTTTGCCTTTTTGTCTTCCGTGCGACAGATTTATTTCACTTTTTAGGATATCGGGCATACATACAAGTATGGCTACGTCACGCATACGAATCAACGCGGAATGTACAAATTAGACTTGAAGAATATGCGGTATACTCGCAGCGTCGACCTAACACCTTATAATTGTGTACCGAGGAACATTCAATTCCCGGCACTTTGTAAGTACAGTCTATTTCGTCTCTTCGATTCGTGCGGCGACGCATCTTCTTATCGGAACTTGTATGTACCTTCAGATGGATTCGTTGTACTGGAATGCGAGGAACCGGTGACTGGCCGAGCTAGCGGGCAACTTCTTCTGGATCATCTTACTGACACTCTACTGGCCCACAAACCGGCCCTCGTAGGCAAGCCGCTCGTCTCTCCGGACTCGAGGCACCTCGTCACTTTCGACAAGCAGGGCAGTGGTGTCCTTCTTGTAGTTCAAGAAATATTACGTAAATACTTTGCTTTTCTTATGTTTTCCTATGTTTTCAATTATGCTGTCGCTGTAATCGGCCCGTATTCTCAATACTGCTTCAGCAAGCGGTCTCAAGTTTGCCTTTGATGTCAAGACGACGCTTAACATCAGTGACATCGCATTTTATCCATCGCAAACGACACACGGATACGATCTCTACGCCTCCTCCATTGACAAGGAAGACATTCTCTTTCTGAACTTAGCAACGGGTAAGACGCTTTTCTATGGATTCTTCAGTAGAATGCAATCGCCAAAGAGAATCTAGCAAACGTATATCAATAGGAGTATAATTTAATTTCGGAATTTTCAGGCAAAGTGGAAATGATCACTGGCGTCGGGAGAGCCGTGCCAACGAACATGACCAAATGGGGAAATCCAAGTAGACCAATCGTTCAGAGTGGTATATTTGGCCAGTACATGGTGAGCCCTTCGAGCGAAGCACTTTTCGTGTTAAATGGAGAGACGCGGACGGTCAACTGTGAAATCGGAGGACTCGCGCATCCCGGTGCGGTCGTTTGGTTCACCGTTTCGCTCCATTGATTCGTCACGTTATATCACTCGGTCACATTCATCACCTCGCGATCGGCAGTTCAACAAGAAGAACAGAACTCGCCGTGAACTTGCTAGTGAAATGTTATCTTCGTAAATGGCGGCACTGCAAATAATCGAAACACGGGACGGTGCACGAATCTAGTCATTTTGATACGATAGTCAAGGAAAGAAGCGTGCACGAAGGAAAATAGACTGAAAACCAGAAAAACCTGCGTACCTACGTAATTAGTGATGTTTTACAGATAATGCTGCCAGCCGATTACAATATAATATATAAGCAACGTTATGATCGCTGATACGAGTCGTACGTATCATCTTCGCACTTATCATAGTATTAAGGAACTCATCGTAGACGATAATTAGGGACATCAACAAAAAATACTTTTCTTATTGCACGTCCACTACGCATACGCATGCATTTCAGGGAACTGTATGTGGACGCCTCATTCGTATTGATGTCCGTAAATGCATGCGTATAGAAACACATGCATACAATACGAGTTCACGGGTAATTAAGATCGTTGAAAGGTAGCATTTTTATGAAGAACCAGCGAAGAATTGCCTAACCCGAGATATGTAATATTATTATTGGGAACGAAGAAAAGTTCTTTTTTAGAGGGGAAAAAGAAAAAATAAATAAAATGAAAAAATGTGCTTTACTTTGATCGATTCGTGTTGAGGTGTATGTCTCACTTGCCTTCTTGCATCTGTGCGCGAATTCGTGCTGGTGACAAAAGGAGTGAACGAGACGAGACGAGACGAGACGAGGGGGTGCAATTGCGAAAAGAAGAGAATTCAAAGAGAATCTCAAATGACTTTCGTCCAGCTGGACGATAATTGTAGGTACTAAATGTACGTGTTATAAATGACGTTGATTCTTTGATCAATTTTGATATATATGTATGTAGGAGAAGAACAATATTTGTACATGTTATATACGTTACCGTAGGAATACGTTCGTTTTTAGATCAGCAATTTTAGTGAACTTCGTAGCGAGTTAGGTAACATCGTATTTATTGTCTGTGGTTCGTCATGTGTCATCCTTTGCTATTCGAAACAACAGTTCAAAATTATTGTATGTTCATTTGAAACGAAATGTTCGTTCTCTTTCGATGTCAAAGAAACAAATAGCAGCTCGTGCAACACTTTTAGCGAAGCCCATAATTAATGACATGACATGACACTACGACATAACATTTGTTAATGCAGCCAGCCAGCATCTATAGTAACTGTTGTTAATTTGCCGATACTTAATCGCACTTTTGTATTCCATGATTACACTACTTTACATGATCATTGCGCGTTAGCTGTCAGTGCGTGTTTGCGAATGAAACATTAAGAGCCCGAATCGAATGTTGGAATTCAATTGGGTTTAAGATACGTATTAGTTGTTACGTCGCAAAGTACTCGCAATGACGTGCCGACACGAACACGTGTCACTCGTACTCTAGCATGATAGCGGCCTGCCTTCCTTAACACATAAGATATAAGGTGGTTAGATGTGTGTTCGCACCTCGAGCTACCAAAGTTCAGGATCCACATTACTTAATTTTCAGTTTAAAACGCCGAGCACTTGCAGTTTGTACACGGTATTGTGCCAGTGCCATCGGCGAATGAATGATACTTTGAATGATACATCCCATTGAACCAGTCCTGGGAACGTTTTTGCAGCGATTATTTAAGCACATTTGTCGCTGCTACGTGTGAATACATTTCAAGTCTCTCTCTCTCTCTCTCGTGAGTAATTCAGGACTTATTCCTAGTAAAATGTAGAATAACATAAGAGTTATTTTGTTATCGCTATCCATATCGGAACGTGACTATTTATAAATATGCGACCGACCACATTGTCAAAGTACTGATAATATAAAGGACACTTGGGAAGAAACGAGGCGCGCCTTCTCGTGTCTCCAGCAGTTTTACTTCGCGCACAACACGTGATTTTTAGATTTTCCTTAATTTTACGACTTGTCGTTAGTCGCAATAGGCGATTCAAATTCGGATTCGATGAGTCCTAAGGAGGCTGCTTCGACGACTCGAGAGACACGTGAGACGTGTTCGAACAACAACGGCGCATCCGGTGTGCCTGTACTACGCACGTCCCTCCGTCGGCTCCCAGCAGCAACTCCTTTATTATCAGTTTCAGCACGAGAAACGGAGGTTTTCACGATCTCTTCTGTGACACTGCATTATCTAGTAGTATAGTTTTACGAGAGGCAACAATAATTATGTGTATCAGCGGATGTTCGTTAAAACAAATTCATTGTAATAAAATTACTGTAGAAATAATTGAACAAAACTGACATTTACTGAACGATTGAGAACGAATACCGCTTGCGAAGTTAAGTAATTACAGCCTTGAATTTCTTGTGATTATATTTAACTATGGTACAAATTTTATACATATAATTTCATATAGATATAGCTCGATGTAAGTAAATTTATTTTTCACTTTCACCATCGTACACACGAAAAGTATGGAAGGTAGGCGGATAAGTTGATACGGATAATTTTTTTTTGTTTTTCTCTAAAAATCACCTAAGAATTTCTTTCTTCCTATTTTGAGGGAACGACGAAGAATAGATTCTTGAGAAGACACCGTTCGGGTTAACGATTCTACCCCCTGTTGCCCTGTTGTCATTCGTCCATGCTCGCACGCACACGCATGTCAATGCCCTTACTAATAGGAATTCGATGAAATTAAAGTATAATGCGCGACAACTGCACAAAGCCGTCACACGGCTAATGATTTTCGTTTTTTTTTTTTTTATAATTTTATTTTAACGATTTTAGCGTTTTAAATCATATAGAAACATTAGACTTTCCTTTTTAAGACGAAAATTGATTGACCCAACGTAAATGAGCTTTATTTAAACTGCAAGGTATTAAAATTTTCTGCGTTCCGTTGCACTTTGTCTTTGGCCATTTTTGTTCGCATTCATTATTCGAGCGATGTACTTTTTTCGAGTACGCGCAAAACGAGTGTTTGCTTATCGGCGAAGGTGATGCATACGTCCATCCATTCTACCGTTCTACCATTCTACCATACATCTACCGATATTATAGCGTAGAAACGGAAGATCCATTAGGTCAGGTTTGGTGACGCGTGAGCATTGTTCTCGCTCATATATTACACGGTTTCAAGGAGGAGGTCCCCCCCTGTCGACTGTAAAAAAGGATATAAGCGTTGCTAAAGTCCTCTTCTCGTGGTTTCTGTCTGCTCGTGACCTCGTCGTTATAATAATGCCAGACATCCGTCCTAGGATTTTTCGCATAGGCGGTGTAATGACCCGCCGAAACACCTACGTACACAAGTATAGTATAATGTAGAGTATAATGCGATTATACGAGTTATAAAGGATCCATTGGTCCGGTCGTTAATCGATCAAAGTTTAGAGAAAGAGCGAAATATTCTCTTGGTCCAGACTCACCTCCAAAGTGACAAACGCATGCGTACAGATCGTAGAGATGTCTGCCTACGCTCAATCCGACGAGAGGGAAGGTAACCTTGTCGTCGAGTTTCATACTGACGCATTCGTGAAAAACGAATCTATAAAGAAAGAATACGAGTATATCGAGAGGAATAGTTTAGCTATGTAAATTCAAAGGAATCATGGTATAAGTTGCCGTTAGTCGTAGCATGTATAGTAATGAAATACGAAGTGCGAACATTCTCGCAATTATCGCAAACGCTTGCTCGATTATTTTACATAATTTTATTCGTGAATGCTATTATGTAGCCTACCTCTTGAGATAAACTATGAGGAACTTGGGATAACGATGGACGGTCAATGTCTTTGTGGCACACTGGTTACGCTGACATTTTGGGCAGAACCATGGATTAAGCTCGTCCAGGGTCTCACTGAAATCGGAGATCAAAGTCACGAATGAGCTGACTGAAAGATAATAAGAAGTTCTCGGGTAAGCGCTTTATCGTAGTGACGAATGAACGACGTTATTGGCCCGAGTTAGCTTGGGGTTAATACTCTCTATACATGATATACCATCCATAAAACAGAACCGCAAAGGGTTTAACGAGGTTTTAACGAGGCTTACCTCTGACTAAATGCTTGCAGACAATCATAAAGCGAGAGCGGATGGTGGGGCCGTTGTCTCGTCAAAGTAACGTGATCTATCGGTTGAAGGATCTTCGGCAGATTTTTCGTATATCGGATGGCGAGAGTATCGCCGTTCTGAAGTGCAACCAAGCCAGTTCTCGGCACTCGACAGCCAGTACAGTGGGCAGTATACATACAACGCGAACAGTGATGTCCCTGCGTATCAATAAGAGAGAACCTCGCGTACGAGGCGACGTCATTTTAATTAACCGATTGGCTAATTTCGTAACTCGATACTTTCACGATTAACAGCTACAGATACTAGAGCCTTGTCAGTTTTTAGATGAAATATTTGAAAACCGACCTGTCCGTCGACAAAGTGAACCGTGTAGCTGCCGTGTTGCGGTACAACCTTCTCAACAATATCGTAGAGATCCTTCGCATTGACTCTCGAGGGCAACTTAACTAGGTGTGGATATCCAAAAAGCTTGGTACCCTTACGGTTGTTGGTTGTTTCGTTGGCGTCCTGTCTCAGCACAACCGGAACATTCAGAATGCGAACGGTCGGCCTCGGCCTACCAGTCTGGTCGATCCTCGCAAATGACGAGGCCGTCACGTACGTTGAACACACTGGGCACATCTGAGGTTCCGTTTGGTTCTTGAAGTAGTTCTGTCGGGTAATAGAGACTGCTCTCTCAACTTTGATTTTAGCATTTTTCGACAAATGCTCGTGGTCCAGAAACGAACGTAATGCGCGTCCCTTTTCATGCGCAAAGGATCTCAAAAATAAATGAATAACTGGCGGCGATTGCTACTCAACCAAAAGGTACATGTATGTATCTTCATAGGATCTTTTCTCCTTTACATGTTTTTCCACGTTTTTCCATACAAAGAATTTAGGAAACAAACTACGACTATTCCAGATACCAACAATACTAACTAATTGTCCTTCAATTGTAATTCATATAATCGATGTTGAATGCGCATGATCATTCGAGATCGAATGAAGGTTGATTGATCGATTGATTGCGATTGAAAGAGAGAGAGAGGGAAGTAAGAAAATACAATAAAACGACCTACCTCGATACATGGATCGCACATAATGAAGTTGCAAGTGTTTCCGGCATGTCTTTTCAGGTCACCGTCCAGCTCTTCGAGACAAATGGTACACGGACCAATTTCCTCTCCCACGAGTACAGCAGCGCTATTCTGACATGCTTCTCTTTCCGTACTTCTTGAATCGTCCCAGACAAGGTTACTGCCATTTTTCACAGAAGCGTCAGTAGGTTTCTCGCAACCAAGAGTAATATTGTCGGTAGCAGCGGTACAAGTATTAATGGCTTCGACATCGGGAACAGCGTCTCCGTCGTCAGAATTCAAGACAAAGGCGCTGGGTGGTTCGGATAACTCGAAGGCGTACACGGTACGATTAGTATCGTTGACGTATCTCAACAGCGAATTGTCGTCCTGCAAGTGAAAATACCACTGAGATATTGAGAACTCGTAACCTCATGGAAATACGTTCCTTAAAAACTATATATGTATAAGCATTTGTACGATGGAATGTAGCCCCGTAACTAAATCTCCGAGTTACGAGAATGTTCTTCCATAGGAATCTCGAGATCCTATATTGTTGGAGAGTCGTATCGACGGTTGTCGTCACTAGCGAACAAACCGCCTTCTTTACTCTCCGTTTAAGCGACCGAGGGGATCAGATCCTCGGGTGGCTTGGCGTCCGACAGTGGGCACAGGAGATTCAGTGCTACCGTTTTAAATATTCTGAAATGCCCTGATATGCCCTGACATGCC
>JARPRG010000318.1:23475-34391 GCA_031001745.1 Hartigia nigra | reverse complement strand
TGATTTTCTGAGCACCAGCATTATGGCTCTACCTGTTTATATAGTCATTTTCTGCTGATGCTCCTAGGTGTTGCGAGTCTATAGCTGGGTCAGCGACGCGGGCAATGCACTGAGCAATGTGCTGACTCCAAAATTCTAGTGAGGCTACTGACTGAGTGCATTGACTGGCATACTGAAAGTTGTAAGGAATACTCTACGTAACAAGGGTATAATAAAAATTTGCAACGAATTTCTATATTCATTTTTATTAATATTCGTGGATTTACGCCAAGTATGCATAATATTTTTCAGTTCTCTGCATATAGTGCATTTACATCGATTCATTGGTATGTTGCAGGATGGTTGAATTGGAACGCAGTTAACTAACATTACCGAGACTAATTTGTTTGTATACACAAGTTTCCGATCTTAACACGAATTATAGTCTATACAAAATTCATTCAAAATAGGTTTTAATTTTCCTCTATACGTTTGAAAATTTTTTTTAATTTCTAAGGATCATAATAGTTATAACATCCTCTAAAAACAATTAATTTTGATTTTGAAACTCTTTCAGAGCAAACGCCAATGTGTGCAAGAAAAAAGGAAAGAAAATTGTTGACCCTTTTGTCTTGGAATTCATCAACATCGAGCATACGAGACAAAACGATAATCAGTAGTAAGATATTGTAACACATTGTACACAAACATCTCTATCGATAATTTTCTACGCACATATTTTTTATATGTAGCAAAAACATAAGCGAGAAGTTTATTATGGCGATATTTGTACATAATATGATACAAAAACTAGCTACAATATTAGAGCTGGACCCGACCCTACATGGGTAAACTCTACACGAAAATTCTTGTGTACATTTATAAGAATTTTCATGTAAGATTGGGTCCTACTCACAATATTATTATCCTCTTTCGTTCTTCACATACTTAACATTTTGCACTAACAAACGTACTTTTTGGATCGCTGACCAAGTTACATTAGTAAGAGGGCGATCTTCGTATATCCATGTTATCGTTACACTCAGCTTAATAAAACAATATCTTCCTTACTGCTGTATATTCAGTCGACAAAATGGAAAACTTTATCAGAGGAATTTATCTTATTAGATACCCCATCATTTTCTCGTTGAGTCCCTTCGCTTTTGTATTTTTAGGATCTCTGAAGCACTCTAAAACAGTGACCTACGTTCCATTGTTCAGCGTTCTAGCGGGATTAACCAGTTATGTATGCGGTTTTTCAGAAATAACTCAAAGCCTTTGATTTGATATGCGTATTAAAACACTATACCCGTATCAAATAGTTAAATAGAAACGCGGCTAAAAAACAGCTATTTACTATAAATATACTGCTTTACTACGCTTATCAACTGCTTTGAATAAACGATTAGTTAAGAGGGAATAGCTAGGAGGAATCATCTACGAGATGATCCTAAAACTAGAGTGATTTTCAGAATTTTTTATATCAATTATATTATATTTTAAGAAATCTATTTTTATGTGTTCTGAGAAATCCTTGTAATGGTGAGTATTATATCTCGGAGATGGTTTATTACAAAAAATGGTAGTATACATAACTTTAGCTAAATACTGTGCAACCAATATTCAATTTTACGTGCTTTAATAAGATTGCGGCTAATTAAACTTAACGGTATGAAAAAGTTCATTTTTAAACCAGTTTGTGCATTAAAAAAACTACAAAAAATCGATTAAAACAGTACGTAGATAAAGTTATACACTAGAAACATCTTTATTTTTTTTTTAATTTTAAATAAACCATCTTCGATATATCCGTAAAAAGGAATTTTCAGAACACGCTCTGTCTCATTGACTGTATCTTCACCATCTTTAAATGTTTTTCGATAAATAAAAATTTCTACTTTCACTTTAAAAGATGTACTTTATAATGATATGAAAATAAATGCTTTAAAATATAATATAATTGCTACAAAAAATTTAAAAACATCCTTGTTCCTAGTTATTCTCCTTTAAGTCTGTACAACCGCTGAGCGATAAAAAAACTGTCAGTGTTGCCGAGTACTCCAAAACATTTGAAAACATAAAAAAGAATAGGCTATTAATCCTTCAAAGAGTTTAAAAGAAGGCAATAAGCCATAGTATAGGGATTTGTAGCAGGATACAGTTATGAGATATCGGTGCTTCTTTTTCCTCTTCGATATATTGGCAGTTATACCGCAACACTTCAAATCTGTTCACTGCATACTAATGTCACTTTTATTTTGTTTTTGAAAATTAATTTAGACTAGGATTTTTATCCAAATCCCACTGTATTTCGATGCTTGGCCATTTCGTCTGGAGTACCGTTAACATTGGATTACTCTCCAAAATACATTTGACAGTGCATTCCAATAACACTGCTTGACCTTTATGGTACTTCACCTTGTTGTTCAGATTACTACGTGGGAGACCATTATAATGAAACAGTGGAAACGTGTCAGGGCATGTTCGTTGCTCTTCAGGAAAAAACTCATCCATGAAAGCAGCTAGTAAGATAATACCTAGGGTTTCACTGTCCAACTTCTTTCTCATGATCTCCACGCTGCAAGTGGTCTCATATACGATCTCAATTAAACAAATATTTTTTATTTCAAGGAATACTTACTATTCTGAATCAGCGACGAGTCCGAGTTCGCTCAAGACGTCTTGAAGAAGATCTGCTGAAATAAAATTATTGCCTTCGGGGTCGAACTTCTTAAAAACTCTTCTGGCTTGCTCAGTTGCCGTTTCTGGACTAACTAGTTGTCTCTCCGTTGAGAAGAGGACAGTCAAATGAGTTTCTGATCCAAGCACCCAAACAGGATGAGACGGAGATTTTAGAAACGTTCCTACTTCGCAGTAACGTAAATGCTCCAGCAGTGCCAGAAAGCCTACAGAGTTCTGCTTATCTATTCCTCGTAATTCTATAAGATATAATGTCATATCTTATCATATATCAGGTCACAGACATTTTGCAATAAGTTCTGTGTTCTTTGATCCCTTACTGAGTCCACCAACATCCTGATCATGATCCCATACATGACTAACTGCCCGACCAGTTAACATCAGATTGATTAAGCTTTGACTCCCATAACCATATATAGAGTCAATAACAGGTTCTGTAGGATCTGACATTTCTGATCTCATTCCAGTGATACCTTTAGTGCAAACAACAGTATAAAGTAGCAGAAGAATACCAAAGGAGTCTTTTAATGTATTAATTTTCTCAGTAAAGAATTTTTCCACTTCATCGATATTATCTGCTACTAGTATCCTGAAATTCAACAATTATATATTAAAAATGATTCATGATATTCAGTCAATGTAATCTTTCTTTACCTTAATTGAGAGTGAAAGGATTCTGGATCTAACGCATATTTTTTTTCCATCATAGCACCACTAGTGTTTCTGTCTTTTTCCGTCAACATAACAGTGCTCACTTTAGCTGCATTATTTGATTCAGTGATATCTCCATTGACTGTCATGTAATTCTCTTCTGTGTGTACTATAGAATATTTAGGATTCTCCATATCTGCAGCTTGAGCTACAATCTCTGTCATAGCTCTTACAAGCAGCTGATCACATTTTTCTATTTGAATGTCTTTCCAACTTTGAAATTCACTTTCAAGCAAAAGTTGTTTTAATATAAAAGCTTGAACTGGAGCGATGACAGCACAAGGACCACCTTCTGTCTGAACCAAAGCAGTAGGCTCATCTGTGCTGAAATAAAATCCTGCGAGTGGAGAAAATATCATAATTAAATTATGAAATAAGAGTTAAGCAACAATTACCAGCAGCAAAAATAGATTATCTACAAGCAAGTTCATTAATGCAATAAAGACTTAATTCAATCATTATAACGAGAGTTATGATTTTTAACGATATAGAAGAGTATGAATTTACCCTGAGCCCATCTTTTAAAAACGTCTTCCTTGACGGAAGGACCCCAGAGGAGGATTTTAATGTTTCGCACGAGCTCGGCATCTTTCGTTGCAACAATTTCGGCCATCATTCGTAGTGTTCTAAGATTTTTGATAGCCTCACGAACACACCATAAATTGGCATTTAACTTCTAACTGATCATAACTACAATCTCCTTGTAATACACGTTTAATTTCACTTGCTATAAATTTCAATAACAAGTTTCGTTAACCTATATTTATTATACGACAGCTGTTACATGCAGCGCCATTGCAATTTCCCACAAGCATTTTCCCTGAGCTGCCCCGAGCACGGTAATAGCAGTGATTAGAATGAAGCTCAAAACTACGACAGCGACTCCAGTGGGCATATCCGGCGGCTTGCCTTTTTTCCTATGTTAGACCAATCTAGGGAATTTAGTTTAGAGAAGTTTTAGACATTCTTTTAAAATAAAAATGAAGAGAAACGTCGAGAAAAATTACGAGAATGGAGAGCACGTTTTTCTGTACAAAATAAAGAGTTGTGACAAATATTGAGATACAAGGTGTTCTACGTGACCAATGCACCACGAGACTAAATTCTGATTGCCGACATTTAACAAACAGTATAGATGGTTCGACTGTATGTACCTTAAAGTCTATCATTCAGTAGAGTAGCTTGAATTCGGATAATCATATATAACCAAAACGAATAAAGTTAGTTATAGTGCTCTCCAGTAGCACCTGCATTATTATTTCTGAAACCCTTTATTGACATTTAATAATAAATATCTTCATCGTGAGAGAATTGTAATCTAATCCGGGAAATTGAACTTCGTTGGAGTGCTCATCAGAGCTCACCAATCAAATGTATTTGCTCGCTGAGCGGTATTTCTGCTGAACGCAGCCAATGATACTCGTAGTACTGGTAGTGAATATCGGAACCAATCGGAACGTACTCCTTGTTCTCCTTACGCCATAAGTTATCAGTTGTTATGGATGAGTGGCAATGGTGCGCAATAGTACGTCTTGTACATGCTCCTTCCACCATGATCAATACCCACCTTGGTTGAAGCGCACGTAGTTTATGGTTTTATTCACTTGTTGATTTCACGGATGTCACAATACGCCAATAGGTTTTTCGTGAAAATTTAGTTAGTAATTCTACGGATTTCACCGAACACTGTTTCGATTCGATATCTAAATTCTGCAGGTCTTCACAATTGTCTATAAAGTCTATCTCGTGAAATACGTCGGTAATTTGTATAAACTAATTCTGATACAATTAGACTAGTTACTGGTAGATTTTTACGAGGAGACAGCCATAAAGAAAGGAAAGAAAAGGCTGTAGGGATACATCGAATGGCAGGAAATAGAAGATAATGATATAGCTCATAATTTGAAAAACATAAGAGGAAAATAGAACCACTTGTTGAGTTGTGTATGTGCATAAACTGGTATTGTTTCAAAATGGCAATATGTTTTATTTTGTGTTAATGCGTGTATGCGCAAAGTGAAGTTGCGCATTAACTAATAATACATATTTCACTACACAATACTGCATTACGTGCATACACGCGCACTACATGCGAATCCTGCTTTCCCCCTTCTGTCATTTAGAACACTCCCTTCCAGTATATCAACAAGTTGCTCTCGTCTAGTATATCAAGTTAAGAATAAGAAACCAATTCTTAAGTAAATATTTTACTTATAATTCCTCAAATATAATATGTATATAGATTTTTGCTAGTTAGAACTTTTTGCATACACTTATGCAACTTATTTTGAATTATTTTGTGGACATCAATTCAAATATAAAATATATATATAATTGGGCTTTTGACTTGCAATATTAATATAATATCTGGAAATAAAAGAATCTTTTATTTTTAGCTATGGACCAAACTGGAGAAACTGTGCAGAATCAAGACTTAACAGGATTTAATCTTTTCTTGGGTATTACTGAATTAGTTGGTGCATTACTAATCATTTTGGTAATAATATGGACAAGTCACTTTCTTGGTGGTTTTGCATGGACATCGAATAGTACTCTTGAATTTAACTGGCATCCTTTACTAATGACAATTGGACTTGTATTTCTATATGCGAATGGTACCTCCAATTTAATATCAACAAATTTTTAGTTTAAATATTTTTCGATATATTAATTTTAATCTTTTCTAGCTATGTTGATATATAGAACGCAAAGAAATGTCCATAAAAGGCGCTTAAAGCTTCTTCATGCTGGGATAATGACAGTTATTCTAATATTGACTATTTTTGCTCTAATTGCTGTTTTTGATAGCCACAATTTGAAAAAACCAGAACCAATCCCTAATATGTATACGTTGCACAGTTGGATTGGTTTATCTAGTGTGATCTTATTCACCTGTCAGGTAAGAAATCTCAGAATATTTTAGGAATGCCCTGTTTAATTGTATTTTGCAGTTAGTTGCAGGATGTATATCCTATTTGTATCCTGGATTACAACCACATTTTCGCTCTGCTTATATGCCAATTCACATATATTTTGGAACAGCTGGATTTGTTGGAGTAATTGCAGCTTGCTTGATAGGTCTCAATGAAAAAGCAATATGGAGTGTGAGGTAAGTGATAATACCAAAAAGATATTGACATCAAGGAAATACTAGTTAAGAAAATGAGCTTCATGTGACTTTGTGTCTGATGTCTAGTGGATACAGTAGATATAAAAGATATGCTGAAACCAGCATGTAAGTTGTGGAAGAAGTTGGAATTCCATAAATTTTGTTTCAGACACAGAATACACATAGACTCCCCTCTTGTATTAATATCTTCTCTGTGATAACCCAGCAAACATAAACGGGCAATTATATATTGGCAATATTAAAATTTCTTGCACAAAGATGCAATAGTTATAAAATACTTCGTATACATAACTATGATATTCCTGAGTAGGAAATTGTAACATTGCTGATATGCAACTGTTCGATTATGTTTGGTGGGAAGTTTTGTTTTGGATAATTAAAATTTGTACAAATTCACTTTCTTAAATTGCAGTGACTATAAAAATCTTCCAGCTGAAGGTGTTCTTGTTAATGTCATTGGATTACTTTTTGTACTCTTTGGCGGACTTTCTATGTACCTGGTTACTCAGAATCGTTACAAGCGACTTCCGAAACCAGAGGATGATGTTCTATTACCTGGTAGAAACGAGTAAATTGTTTCTTCGAACTTGCCTGAAACTGTGGCCCCTAATGAAATTCTTTTGTGGTGCTTCAATACTTTTATGAATTCGATTTTTAATCTTTGCATGAATCTCTAAAATAGGGGAAAAGAAATATATACAAAATCCACTGAGTTTTATAACGGACAAATTCGTGAGGATCTTATTAAATGACGAGGAGATACTGATAAAGGGGGCCAGTTCCCGTGTATTCTATACTCGTACCATGCTCGCTATGCGCATTAGTTGTCAAACATAAAATCCCATAGCGTTGGGCCTCTTTATTAGTATGTATCTCGCCTGTGATGAAGGGAGTCTTCCTTGGCTGTTGATTCTCGAGTTCATACAGGAAATTTTCACATACCAATCACATCGCGAATACGAGGACTGATTGTTTGGAAATGTTATTTCCTATAATTTTCATATGCAAAATTAGAGATTTCACAAATAACAGTTCTCGTGCTTGCAATGCGATTAGTCGAAACTGAAAATTCGTATATGAACGCTGCTCACATGAACTTGAGAATTAGGACCCTGATCAGTCGTCCCATTTGTATGACTAGAAACAACAACTTTTCAATAACATAAAACTCACAATAAAGTAGGTTTCTCTCCATAAAATATAATAATAATGTAATAATCTATCCCTACGTTTACTCGCTCACAGGAGAAGTCTTTGTCGAAGCGCAATTTTAAAAATAGAAAAATTACGTTGTTGTAAGATGTCTGGTTGTAAGTGTTACATTATTGAGAGGTTTTATTGTATTCAAATAGGCATTAGTCTAATTTTTCATAAGAAACAATTTTGATCAATTAGAAGTCGGAAAATCAGACTTTTAATTAAGTTACGTTGCAAATTCACTGATAATATTGCGTGCATAGTTATGTCTCACTCAGTTGTATACAAGTACACAGGAACATGACGACACTCGTAGTAATACAGTAAATTTCGGAACGTAGGTAAATGTTTTAAATTGGTAAATATTTTTTTATTTGGAAGATTAAGCAATTCCCGGATCTGAATGTTTAGTGATATGACTCCTCTGATTGACCTGGATAGGCGCCCTAAGGGTTTACTAATTTGAAAAAATTAGTTCAAAATTCATAGTCTTTTCTTCTATATATACTTTCTACACTTAGAAAATTACACAAGTTTTCATTAATATAAATTATTCGATGACAGCTTACACTTTTTGAAAAGTGTGGAAAGTAAAAATGAAACAAATGTGTAATCTTTGTCTTTGTGGTGCTTTTAATTATAAGACTATATGTATACAATGCCGGATGATAATTCAAGCAATGATGGCTTGCACTTTTTGAAAAGTGCGGAAAGTATAAATTAAACAAATGTATAATCTCTGTATTTGTGGTGCTTTTAATTATAAGACTATACGTATACAATAAGGGATGATAATTATGATTATTATCAGTTTATTTAAACAGTTTTTTAAATGTACTTATACACATAATTCTATATTACTTTCAGTGATCTATTGTGACTGTATTCTACTATTATTAAAAATGTTAAATCAATGATCAATTGCAAATAAATCGCAATATGATAGCATTAAGCTTTGAGCATTTTAAGGTTTAAGTCAAGGATTATTCGTTAAATTTAAACTATGTTGGATTACCAAGTGTACGATCATTATGTATTTTAGGTGAATGTGAAAATGTTACGTCTGACGCAACGCCCCCCCCCCCCCCCCACCTTCACCTCTCGCCAACCAACAACTCCTTCGCACCCTGTTAGATAAACGCAAAAGGCACAACCAATGTAGCCGATTTTAGACGAACATGCGTTACCTAGGATAGGTAATAGAGGTATAATAATTAGGGAAGTATTTAAGTCACATTTCATATCACACATTCTTTCCCATTTCCAAGAACCTCACATACACACGCACCTTCCCAGTGGATGAGAGGAAATACATAGAAAGGGAGAGAATAACACCGAGAAGGAGTAGCGCGGACAATAGTGCTGAGTGGGATACCAAGAAGTGAGCTCGGTTAAGGACATTGCTGTGTTGCATTTTTGCTACGACGCGATAGAAACCATTTCGCAACTACACCCCTCCTTGCTCCTCTAGCCAACTTCACCTCCGAAGCAACCTTATTTTCCCATTGGGTCAATGCATCAAAATTTCATCAGAACAAAAGGCAATAGCCTAAAATACCTAACACTACAGTTATCCCCTTCCGATACTAAACATCGAACAAGGAGCTGAATAAATAAAAAACCACTCACTGACCACCCCTCGAAGGAGAGAGTTACTAATTACACTTTTAGGAGAGCAGTTTCCCTAGTCGAGTCCTGAGCTGATTGTCAAAGTGCCAGTAACGTGTTTGTACCGATCAACATACTCTAGGGCTGCGTTGATCTAGCTTACTCTAGGGCCGAGCGAATGTGCATCACTTCAGTGCCATTACGTCCACGTGAAACGAACTCATTTCTTGGCGTTTCATCCGAAACCTCTCGCTTAGCGCAAGTGTCCACCCTAAGGCAGGAACAAGAAAATCCCTTTCAACCAATCTTAACTAAGAAAATACCAGAGCATTGCTTAGCCAGCTCTCAGCTCTTTCTCTCTCAAAACCTGCTCATCCACCGGTAAGTGACTCATTCCACTTAAATTAAATAGTTATATATCTTTGTAAATCAAAACGTATTCTAAGTTGACGATCGCACCCGACACACTCAAAATGTAACTAAAATTGTTATCTCCAGAACAACGTTATTATTACATATCTGGATCATATAATTATCATTATATTCAATTCGGTTCTTTCATTACATTCAGTCGAAACACATTTTATTCTTATGATTTCGTAACCTATATCTTCCTTAAGCTTTGCAAATTTTTACTTTTATTATTAATTAATTAAGGGCATTTCATTCCGAACGTGTCCCATTCGCAAATTACTCGTATTCGTCATCTGTGATCCTCATCTTACCCAAAGACCAAGAAACATTGATCCAAGTAGACGTGCTTTAGCACCTTACAGTGGCAAGAACCCAATACCTTTACGTGATCTTTCTGATCGCATCCCTATGCTCGTTCCCTAATGCTCCCGCAACCGGGTGCGCACGCATAGGACGTAACAGGTGTATTCTATTAGTTTCAATGTATAATGTTTGTTGTATAAATGTTTGTTACTGTAGCAATTGAGAAATGCGGAGGAAAGAAATGTATATTAAAGTACAAAAACTGACTGTGAGGATAAGAGGCCTTTCTAATTTCACGCTCTGAAAAATAAGTGATTTTTAGAAATTTTTTAGCAAAAACTATAAGATATCAATTCTAGATTTTATAGGTATATTTGCACATGTTTTAGGAATAAGTATACATTTTATTAAGTAAATCTTTCCACTATAGTCGCTGGTATACTGAAACGCGAGCAGCGCCTAATGAAAATTCTTTCAGATGGTACGCATGATGCAGCTCGCGCTGGTTATCTGGTACAGGAAAATAAAGAAGATTCTCTAATCTGCATAAGCGTGACTATCGCTCGAACTATTATTATTTTATTTTTGTCATCACTAAATAAAGTAATCCGATTTTGTCGGGACCACGAAGGAAATTATTCTTGCTTTTGGTCCATTCCATTTGTCTAGTTCGCCTATGGCTGTCTTGTGTGTTATAATGTTTCCCTTTTATTAACATTTGAAATAAATTTAATAATACATGCAATAATTTGAAAATTAAACACCGAGGAAACAAAGGTTGTAGTACTAGCAATTAAGGCTGTTGTTCAGCTGGAAAAAGTTTCGGTTGTGACGAGCGCACGCTCGGCACGTATCTGCCATCTATGGCACAACA
>JARPRG010000318.1:4058-23375 GCA_031001745.1 Hartigia nigra | reverse complement strand
AGCTTCTAATTCCGTTGTAGAGATGGCGTTGTTGCTCGTGCGAATCGTGAGGTCGTTTCGCCCGTGGAACACTAAAGTCTCCGAGAGAACTCGGAATAACAAGACCAAAATGAGTTGAAGTTTGAACTAAGGATCGGTATATTAAAAGAGGAGCTGATGCTCACTGCTCGAAAGCGTTACAACTTCTGCCGTTACAAATTTTATATATCAAAAAAGGTTTAGCGTATAATTTCTGATGAGGCGTCTTCGATGTCCAATGGTAGGAATGGTCCTGCCCTTCCGGGGATGAGAATCGTCCTGTCGCTGCTTAGTTGCCGCCTACTCCGCAAGGTATTGCGGGGGCACCCAGCGTTTTCCCACGCGGGTTTTTACCGGACTTTTCCATTCGGAAAACGTTGGGTTTCACGTACTGTAGCTCTCGACGTGACGATAACCAAGCGCCTTTGTTTAAGTCCGTTTGCTGCTAGGCCTAGCGTCCTCATGCATGAGGGTCCTGTTAGATAGAAGAATTTATTGTCCTCCACTTGACAGAAAACTCAAACGAGGTGTATGAACACACATTTATGGTCGATAAAACAGATATTTCTAAACAGATTGTTTTTTCGGAGGAATTAATCAATCCAGGAACGCTCGCCAATAATTGGTAGTCTAATTAAAACATTTGATGATTTACTTTGGTGATAATATAATATATATATATATATATATATATATGTACGTATGTTAAGCCACGCATTAAGCGTTCAATAATTAAGAGGTTGTTTCTCTCACGGGTTTTCCCTGGTTTCCCCGAGAGCCTGGGCAAATGCCAGGAACAATAAAATCTGAAGGAGAGTCCCAGGGTAAAGAACACGTTTCCCTTCAAATAGGCTAAATTACATAAAATCTATAAAATACATGTGTGCATAGGACTAACCGAAAATGCGAGTGCGTCAAGAACGACGTGACTCGAACTCTAAAAATAAGGACTAAATTATACAGTTATCCAGTAATCTAGAAAGAAAGTCCTTCGTTGCATTTCTCATGAACAGTCTTCTATTGAATTTCATTTTTAACAGAAACAATAGGAACCTTCCAAGAGCTTCGCTCGAGGGGTATTTTTCTGTATACTTGCAGTCAAGTACTCGACCAGATATACGCTGACTGCAGACGATCGCCAAATGTTTTACGACTTGCAAGCCTTGTAAGCCTTGTAAGCGCACGGGAAAAACCCGAGGGAGGGCCTTTCTTGTTTTACGGGTTGACCCTCGGCTATCAGGGCCCTGCGACTACTCGCTCTGGATCCGCGCCCCCTACTCCCCCGTCATTTTTTTTCACCCCACTCCTCAGACTGTAACGAAATTACTGTTTGGGGAAAAACATAAGGATTACAAAAACTTCGAGTCGCGTCGTCGATCAGTAATCTCATTAATTACTCCTCAGGTGTTGACCTTACGCAGTCCAGGTAAAGAAATGGGAAAGACGACTATGCGTATTTCATTTACAACGTTTCGACCCTTGTTGGGGTCCTCTTCAGGTGAGTTTTATTAATAGATAAAAATGTGTAACATAATGCATGGTCAATAGTCAGATTGTGTAAAATGAGGAGGACCAAGTCGCATGAGTAAAAAGGAACCATCAACCAGAGAGACAAGCCCAATGCAAAAGAAGCCATATTTGGTCTATTTAGAGACTTGCCCATGGAGGAACAACCAAGAAAAATGAGACAGAAAGCAGGAAGATATTTGAATGAGAGACGAGGAAGATATTTGAACGAAAAGATATTTGAAGAGGACGTAGTCCTCTACCGTCTCTCGTTCAAATATCTTCCTGCTTTCTGTCTCATTTTTCTTGGTTGTTCCTCCATGGGCAAGTCTCTAAATAGACCAAATATGGCTTCTTTTGCATTGGGCTTGTCTCTCTGGTTGATGGTTCCTTTTTACTCATGCGACTTGGTCCTCCTCATTTTACACAATCTGACTATTGACCATGCATTATGTTACACATTTTTATCTATTAATAAAATTCACCTGAAGAGGACCCCAACAAGGGTCGAAACGTTGTAAATGAAATACGCATAGTCGTCTTTCCCATTTCTTTACCTGGGCTGCGTAAGGTCAACGCCTGAAGAGTAATTAGTATTAAGTACCAGCCGACAATTTCACTTATTTAAATTAAAAAATGATCAGTAACCTCATCGAGTTCTCTTGGGAACGACATCGGACACTGAGTCCGAAATTCCTTTAGCCACTAGTCGCTTTTTGCATAGTTGTATTAAAGTAGAGTATTTGTTTAGATTACCAAATTTGTTCTCGGCCTTAATAAATTACTGAAGATTTCAAGTGTGTTTATCACCCTCGCACGAATTCAACTGAGGTTGAATAATTCACCACATTCCCGGCATTCAGGCTCGAATTTCTATTCGCTAGGCAGCTACAGAAACGAAGGAATCAGAGTCTTTGGGACACGTTCTGGTGAGAACCAGCTCGCAGGTTCGTAACAACAGGTTTTCTGCGGCTACAGTGAGCAGTTCAGCTACTACATGTCGATGGCCTAAACTTAGGGTGTATTCCGATATTTGTAGTACTGGTGTAGCCCTTGATTCTACTTATTGTAATCGCAGGTACGCAATATTGGCTGAGGTAATAGAACGGAAAAGTTTATGTTGTACGTGGTGCTTGTTAAAGAACTTCTGGTTTTGCCGGGCGTCCTCTGGGGCGTTCCTCAATCTACCCGCGGCTGTCCGGTTGCGGGTGTGTTCGGCATGTTGCCGCTTTGGTGTCGCCTCGTTCCTGGTACGCCACACTGGCAGTGAATTTGAAATCGTACCTTTAGGAGTGTTATAACCCCTTGTCAATGTTGTAAAGGCTGCATAAACTGTGAAGATTCGACTTTTATCGAAGAATAGATAACTTGTTTGTTGCCACAAGGAAATATTTATCATCGTATTGTAAAAGTTCAGTGAAATATCAAATTCAATCAGGTAAATGTAATTCAAATGAGAATAATTTAATACTGACTGATGGTGACTGTCGAGTGACATTGGCCATCTTGAAATTCCAATTACAAAAATCGTAAATTATATAGAATTGATGCATTATCCTCATTGAAGTGGAGTGTACGTATATTTATTTAAGTTCCACAATTACTGAAATGGTACCTTCGTAAAGAATAGTAGTGAAATAAAGGAATGAGATCTATACAAAATTTTGGCAATACATCTTATATGTCAGAAAATTGTTTGCAATTCTAGTCTTCATACGTAAATTATTCTGCATTAAAATATTATGTATCAAAGAGATATTAATAGAAAGGGCTAGCCCTTGTGTATTTTACGTCTTATATAAATTGTTTGACATTTCAACTTTCTTCAGAACTTCTATGCTAGCTCCAATATCTTTTCTGAACCCATTGTGCTCATTAGTCGTCAGATAGAGTCTCATGAGGCTGTTTATCTTTACTAGTACCTCTTCGATGTATCATGTAGGTAACAGTAGAGCATGCTAAATATGATTTGTATGTATTGTGTTTGCATGAGAATTTATTATTACATTCTTATAAATTATGATGTTCTATTTTGAGATTATGATGTACTCTCCAGTTCTTTTGATGAATAATAAAAATAGTGTATACTAACGTATTTCAATGAGATGGAAATTGTGATCTCTTATTTTAGATAACAATGGCACATGACAAGAAACCTGTAAGACGAAGCAGATCTCGAGAGAGAGATCGCGATCGAGATAGAGATCGTGATCGTAGAGATCGCAGGCGCTCCAGAAGCAGATCAAAGGATCGAAAGAAAGACAGGAAACGGTCCAGATCAAGGGAACGTTCTCGAGAACGAGACAGGTCACGTGATCGCGATCTAGATAGATCAAAAGAAAGAAGAGATACCAAGGATAAATCAAAAGATGAGAAAAAACGGAAGTTGAGTCCTATATTTGTGATAGATGATGAAAACAAAAAAGAATCCAAAGTTGAATCTAAAAAAGAGGAACATGAAAATGGGGAGAATTCGAAAAATTTAAAAAAAGAACCATTGAGTTTAGAAGAATTATTAGCTAAAAAGAAAGCTGAAGAAGAAGCAAGAGCAAAGCCAAAATTCCTTACTAAAGAAGAACGCATTACTTTAGCATTACAAAAACGACAACAGATAGTTGATAATATTAGGAAACAACAGGAACAAGACCGTAAGCTTAATATTCAAGCTGAAGGTTCTAGCTTTACTAAGGAACCACGAGAATGGGATGAAAGAGACAGGTTTCTGTTTGATTCTATTTGATTTAGCTATTGGTATAATGGAATAATATATTATTCATAATCATAATTTCTTTAATATTCTCCATTATGTAGACGTCGAGAAGGACAGCGACAAAGAGAAGAAGAAGTTAAAGATAAAGACAAAGAAAAGGAGGTTGAAGCAATTAAAGAACGTTACTTGGGACTGATAAAAAAAAAGCGCAGAGTGAGGAGATTAAACGACAGAAAATTCGTCTTTGATTGGGACACCTCAGAAGATACTTCAGTTGACTACAATAGTATCTACAAAGAAAGACATCAGGTTCAATTTTTTGGAAGAGGAAACCTTGCTGGTATAGATATTAAAGCACAAAAGCGAGATCAAAGTAAATTTTATGGAGAACTGTTAGAAAAAAGACGAACGGAGGCTGAAAAGGAACAGGAAAAGTAATACTTTTGTTTAACGATATAGATAGAAGGTTCTTATTAATAAACGTTTCTTTTTCTTTCCATTAAATAGAATGCGTTTGAAGAAAGTCAAGCGGAAAGAGGAAAAGCAAAAGTGGGATGATCGTCACTGGTCGGAAAAAGCATTGGATGAAATGACAGAACGAGATTGGCGTATTTTTAGAGAAGATTATAATATAACTATAAAGGGTGGTCGTATTCCAGATCCTATTAGATCTTGGAAGGAATCTGGATTTCCAAAAGAAATTTTAGATATCATTGATAAAGTTGGGTATAAAGATCTGACCCCTATTCAGAGACAAGCCATTCCTATTGGTTTACAAAATCGTGATATTATTGGTGTGGCTGAAACTGGTTCAGGCAAAACTTTAGCTTTCTTAATTCCACTCCTGTTGTGGATTACCAGTTTACCAAAAATTGAACGTCTAGAAGAAGCTGACCAGGGTCCTTATAGTATAATACTTGCACCAACACGGTAAGAACAATGAATTAGTATATCTGAAGAACTCTTCTCATAAACTTCATAAATGTTTCAGTGAGTTGGCTCAACAAATTGAGGAAGAAACGAATAAATTTGGCCAACCTTTGGGTATCAGAACCGTTGTTGTGGTCGGTGGCCTCTCGAGAGAAGAACAAGGATTTAGGTTGAGAATGGGTTGCGAAGTCAGTGTAACTCGAAGTCTTGGTAGACTCGAAATATATATAGTCGTATAGTCTGTCGAATCTTCATGTTGAAAGTAAAATATTTTTTAATTATAGATTGTAATAGCTACACCCGGAAGATTAATAGATGTCCTAGAAAATAGGTATTTGGTACTCAATCAGTGTACTTACATTGTACTCGATGAAGCCGACAGAATGATAGATATGGGTTTTGAACCTGATGTACAAAAGATTCTGGAATATATGCCAGTTACAAATCTAAAGCCTGATAACGAAGATGCTGAGAATGAAGAGAAGCTCCTTGCTAATTATAATACAAAGAAGAAATACCGACAGGTACAACATGAATCAACCTTAAATTTCCAACAACAAAAATTTGTTATATATTACATCATAAAACATTAATTAATTTTTCTTTATAAACTCATTTTCGCTTGATTACAGACAGTTATGTTCACAGCAACTATGCCCCCCGCTGTAGAACGACTCGCCAGAACTTATTTGAGAAGACCTGCTGTAGTTTACATCGGTTCTGTTGGTAAACCAACAGAACGTACTGAACAAATAGTGCATATTATGGGAGAAGCAGACAAGCGACGTAAACTTATGGAGATTCTTAGTAGAGGGGTCGAACCACCTGTTATTATTTTCGTTAATCAGAAAAAGGGCGCTGACGTTCTTGCCAGAGGATTGGAGAAATTGGGAGTCAGTATCTTTTACTCTGGATGCTATGATTTCACGATACTAGATATTTATTATTTAATGTTTCGTATTTTCACAGTACAACGCTTGTACTCTTCACGGTGGTAAAGGTCAAGAACAAAGAGAGTACGCGTTAGCGTCATTGAAGAGTGGTTCTAAGGATATTCTTGTTGCAACTGATGTGGCGGGACGTGGTATCGATATCAAAGATGTCTCTATGGTTATCAATTACGACATGGCAAAAACTATTGAAGGTAATATAATCAAGCATCACTAAATATTAACTTATAAAGGATCACATTTACTTACCAATAATTAAATTATGATCTGGTTATCATTCTCTTATAGATTACACTCATCGTATTGGACGAACTGGACGCGCTGGCAAAGCCGGTCTTGCTATTTCGTTTTGTACAAAGGACGACAGTCATCTATTCTATGACTTAAAGCAAACGATACTTTCTAGTCCCATTTCAACATGTCCTCCAGAATTACTCAATCATCCGGATGCACAGCACAAACCAGGAACTGTTGTTACGAAGAAACGTCGTGAAGAAAAAATATTTGCTTAAATTAAAATAATGATTATCTTTAAAGACATTTTACAGTTTATTTTGAAGAAATGTATTGAAAATTCTCTAATTCATTAAGGGACTCCGAACCTGTTATTTTTCATGCGAATGTAATGTCAATGAAAATCGTAAAGAATAGGATTTTGATACAAATTCTTTCCCAAAGCGGAGTTCAGTGCACATTATGCAAGGGTAACAATTATTTTGACATCACTCTCGCAATAATTAACTCAAAACTGAAAGAGTAAATCGACCAAAAATTTTTCACATTCTTTTCAAATTCACATCGAAGTTTTCGAGACAAATTATTTTTTCAGTTTTGAGTTAATAATTACGAAAGTGGTGTTAAAATGATTGTTAACCTTGCATAATGTGCACTGATCTCCGCTTTAGGAAAGAATCTCTGTAAGAATTCTGTTATTCACGATTTTCGTTGACATTTCATTCGTATGGTAAATAAGAGGTCTGGAATCCACTTAATTATTTCGTTAATTAATACAAATATTCGATCATTTACAAATTTTATAACAGCAACTAGCTGCAATTGGCTACGGACGATTTGAATCTTATATTTTTGAGGACGGATCAACACATCAAATTTAAGAATAAATTACATTTACACGTCATTTTCAAAATATTTAGTTACTACTGACGAAAAGAAAATAACGAATTACAAAGATTTTTTAGAAATGGAAATGACTGGGGTGCCCGAGTTCTACCTGATCAGTTGTCAGTTAACTAATTTAAAGCACCTCCGTATACAAATCAGAATGTAGAAAATAACCTAGACGATATATTGTGATATGATTTGAAATATTGTATAGAACAAAAGAACGACAGAGCCGTCTTGTAATACCAAAGATGATTAGTTCAGGAGATGGGTATATGTCTCATATGTACCAAGGTCCCCCTAAAAGAAACTTGAGAAATTTATAGATTTTGATGCGTAGAGAAAGTGAATATGTTGGTTAAAATGTCAACAAAAATGTTTCGTTTAAAACTATATTGTTTAAACGAATGTCAATTACCGTTTTTTTTTTTTTTAAAGTGTAGCCAAATTGCCGAAGCAAATGGCTTTTAATATCTTTTATTAAATCCGATAGTTCCGAAGTAATTAATTTTTTAATGTGCAGTTTTGTTGGAATTTAAGGATTTTTAGTTTCCAACCTTAATTGGGCGATGCTAAATAACTTTCAACTATTTACGAAGTGATATCTTTTGTATTCTGTTTAACCCTATTACAGTAGACCCTCGCTTGTTGCCATTCGCTCCTCCAATCATGTCTATTGTCAGTTTTGTTTATTCATAGCACCGACAAAATATTGATAAAAAGGACCAGCTTTGAGTATTCTGCGTCTTAAACGAACTGTATGGTATTTCAACTTCCTTTAGTAGTTTATACTGGTTTCAGTATCTTTTGTGTTCATTAGTGTGTCCTAATATCTACTAGGTGCTTATGGTGGGCACCCAGGAGATTGGGTTGGTGCAGAAATAATTGCGGCTTGTCTTATAAGGACTTATAACAAGAATTATTCACGGATATATTGAAATTAAAAAAGATTTGAGCCTTCGTAGCAAACTCAAATGAATAATTCCGTATGACATTTCAGCGTGACCTATACGTGTACCACTTCGTAAATTGTAGAAAACTTATGTGGTATCGCCGAAATTAGAAACTAAAAGTCCGTAGATTCTAGAAAAATCGCATATTAAAATTTCGCGACATGCAGGTTTGCCTTGACGTACGACCACTTCAACCATGTGGTCGCATCTTATACATTCCGCCATTGCAAAAAAATAAATTTGCAGATGCGGAATTTTCAAACTGGAAATGCTTGACATTCACAAATCTTACTGTTTCATCTACATGTTCATGATTTTTTTTATAAATTTTAATGTAATTGGTTAAGCCAGTGGTCGGCAAACTTATTAGCCAAAGAGCCAAATATGAACATTACAACAATTTAAGAAAAAATTGGGAGCCAAATCAGCTTGTTTAGTACACTTTTATTACACTAAATAAGTAGTACACTAAATAAAATTAAATAAATATTATTGCGCCTTCCGTGGATATTTGTGCCAGAACCGCACTTAAGGAGCCAAAGAGCCACATGCGGCTCTGGAGCCGCACTTTGCCGACCACTGGGTTAAGCGGTTCTCTTTCAGGCATTTGAAGACATGAATACGTCATTAAGTATTTGTATATTTGTGCATATAGCGCTTTAAATTCGAAGGTGCTAGATATCTATAAGTATTCCTGTGCCATCTACATTCGAAACTTAATTTTTCATTTAAATTTGAAGTTGATCAGCTTAGCCTCTTCTCCAGAATTTTCTATACCAAAGATTTGACATTAATTATTAGGGTCTTTGCACATGTGCTATTTTGAAACCGTAAATCCTTGACATTTGTAAATGTTACCTTTCCATCTATATCCAGAATTTAATATTCCTTGCAAATTTCAATCCTATAGGTTAAATGCTTTGTGCACAACTTTGCCCATAAGAATAAAATGCGCGTACAAGTAGAATACAGAATATTCAATTTTATATTTTACGCATGCGGTGTAATGAAACCGGAAGCGCTGGACGGACATTTGCATATGTATGTAATGTTTCATCTATATCCTGTAACGGTACAAATGGACTAGCCCTCTGCAGGAGCATTGAGAGGTGTAATTAGTTAGAACGGAACAGTACATACAATGATCAGTTGATACACACAAAGGCCGCTAGAGGAATATTGTAATCAGAAAATAATTTTCACCTATTTAGTACACAATGTCTAACAGCTCTTTTCGCTAACACATCTCAATCCATAGAATAATAAATAGAACTATCAAATTCATTAAAGAGCAGTTCATATCAAGTTTACAATCTGTAAGTACAGAGTGACTTATATCCGAAAGGATAACGCACAATCAGAATTATTAAAAAGTGTTTCGCTAGCCTTATACCTTCTGGGATAAAGCATTATTTCATATCTTATTGTATAACGTCAGGCTATTAGCATCTGCTAAGAAGCTAACGTAATTATTTCTGGGATATTTGTCGCAGTTACACTTTGATACTTCAGTTATCGTCATATTGGATTTACCCTGTTATCCTTGCTGTGATTAGTCAATTATTGCACAGAGTGCCACATGATCTAGTCAGGCCAAGTATCGCTAGGGCTGTCGTTAAACTAACGCAGGCGTATCCTCTGCTCCCTATAAGTAGACAGAGTGATCCAGGAATAGAGAATCCTAATTTGGAACGCATCTCTGACGATCCCGTTCTACATTACCGACGTTATCCTAATTTATCAATTATCCTTAATCAATACTTGACACGACTATACCTGTTATCGATAATTTAATAAATTTCGTTTGTATCTGTTTTTATACAACCCCGTGCCACCTAAGTTCTTAAAATCACCAGCCCCGAGCACGTACCTACATCCTATTTCGCACACTCATAAGGAGTGTACGAAATTGCCCTGCCGATTAAGTTACAATCCAGAAATTGATATTCCCTATAAGGGTCGGTTCACAAACACGGTTTATTGTTGAAACTCAGTTTAACTATGCGGTTATCCAATCAGATATTTGCATTTTGAAGATAAGCAGAGTTTAAAAAGTAAACCGTGTTTGTGGAATCAACCTTAAATGTTAGCCGGAATTTGTCCACAAAATTTGGAATGCCGAAACAAACACGCGTGTGCTCACACGTTTTTTCCTTTTGATGACGAATGTATGAGACACTCCCACATGTTCTATGCGGTCGTGCTTAAAAACGAATTATGCCAAAACTATTAAATTTAAACAAGAATATTAAAAATATTTTCATCGTTAATTTGGCTAAATTTTCGAAAAAAATGTATATGAACCTGAAAAAGAATGACGGTTAATATTTGAAAAATATTATTTGAATCAACACGTATTATTTTTTCCGAACTTTGACCACTATATTCGTATTCTATGAAAAAAAACCTATCAAATTTCAAGAGTATTTTTTGAGGACTTCTCGGTGAATACAGAACCAATACCTAGCTCTGAATATATAAGCTATGACTCCGCTTACACAGTCAATGCACAAATATATTTCAGATTAGGTGTATAAAAAATATTTGTCACCTATTTTCCGTCCGATATATTTTGTTTCCGACATAGAATGGATGATCATTGACCTTTTTCACCAGTATATTCTCGATGTATAGGGAAAATGTGCGAACACAATTTTATGGAGGTGGTGGCGATGGTGGTACATAATCCGGATCTTCAACTTTACATTCGGAATCCCAGTCCTCGGGGATTATTGGCTTCACTAACTCCAAAAAATCATTAAACGGACAAATCGTAGAGCATCTTGGAAGGGTTAGAGGATATGGTTCGAGTTTTGTGGAGTTTCTCAAAAATATCTGTAAATAGTAATACACTAAATAAATAAAACGACAATAAAAAGTTATGAAAAGTTATCTATGATTTACCTGAACGTTCCAACCATCTTGATCTTCATGTAACTCCAACATAGTCATAATATTATAATCAGGCATTTGTAAATCCCAAACTCCCAGACTTCCCAATAGCGAAGTAACGCTACCATCGTGACCGCTATACATATACATTTTCCTTGTGTTAGGATTGAGACTACCTTCGGTTTTATTTCGCATCGATTCTACAATTGCGCGTATCAAAGGTCCACCACGTAATCTTCGCAGAAGAGGACTCCATATGTTAATAATATAACTGATTTTCGTCAAAGGCTCCAGTTTTTCAGGATAATAATCTTTAACCCAATCAGGAAATGTTAGGTTTAAATCAGCCTAAAAATATAATATTAAATATTGAGACAGAAAATTATACCTACATATAGGTCAACAACAGTCTTGTTATATCAATTTAAGAGTTGAGGTTGCTGTTCACCTACTCTATGTGTGTACACGTACACGGAGTGATGACGTCAATAACGAGGAAAGCTTTATAACACTTTTCTTCGTTGTTTTCCATTAATTCGTCAAAATATTAGTTTAGCCATCTTCCTTACATGGTAGGGGATCCGAGTAATCTTCGTTTAAGTAAATTAAATGTCTTAATTTAAATAAAAATGTATAAAAATGAAGCAGGACATAATGGCAGCTCTGTGAAGATTTAACAGGTCATTGTAAAACTGATTTTTCTTGGTTGTTAGTTTTATAAATAAGACTTTTGTGAGTTTGAGTTGTGATCAGACTTCCTTGGCATATAAGGAAGTTGGCTGAACCAATATTTGGATGAATTAATGGAAAACGGAGAAAAATGGTTGCAAAATTTGTTTAGCTTCTAACGTTATTTTTCAACAAAATTTAATATTTGAGTAGTTCAATATATGCCTTATAATTGTCAGGAAACAAAATTTTTATTGTGCACGTTCCTACAAGCACGGTAATGTAACATTTTTTTTGACCGACTGAAGGAACAGTATATTTCAACACGGGTTAATCTTATACACCAGGAACATTACTAGTAAAAAAAAAGGATTCGCTCTTGTGTATTCTGCCACCAAGGAGATACTGACAAAGAGGACCAGCTCTCGTGTATTCTGTTTCTGAAACAAACTATATAGCATTTCAACGCCCTCCAAAACTTTGACGCTAGTTCCAGCACATATTTTGAACCCATCAATATGCCTACTAGCTATCATACACAAAGTCCTATAAGGTAGACCCTCTTTATTAGTATCTCTTCGGTGATTTCTGAACCGAAACTTAGAGCATATCAACCCCTTCTAGAACTTCGTTGCTGGATCCACTATATCTTTTGTGCTTACTTTGCCCAATTACAAGCTATCAGATATAAAGTCCAATTAGGATGATCCTCTTTATTAGTAGCTGCTTGGTCAAATGCATCTCTACTTTGCTTTGCTTTAGTAGGAGAAAATGGAATAATGGCAGTAACTTAAGGAAAAAGTTGTATATTCTTAAAACCTATTCGTGATTAGGAATCAGCATAGAATAAGATGAAATTTTTGAGTATCCATTAAATGATATGGGATTATTAATCAATATAATTGTTTTAATTAAATTATTAATAGCTCTGCATCTGAAGCTGTAGCCTATTAGATGAATTCCCAGATGGAACGGAGTAATCGTACTAGTCGAAAAACTCAAGGAAATTAGATGCTTCATTTTTCAGATTTCCGAATTTTCCAACACGCACGTCTAGTCTGATAAAAATTCGTAAGGAATTAATCTGCTAACACTTGCCCATTTGTAACAAAGCTATTCACTGATAAAAACAAGAACTAAAGTAGAACGTACATTTTTCCTACGTCGTAAATCCGTTTATAAGCAAGGAAAGAGGAAGACGAGAAATGTAAATTTCAATATAACATACTTTGGGACAAAGATTTAAAAATTTTCATTAGTTTTTATCATTACTACGAAATTACCATGTGATGGATTAAAAATAAATTAATTTTATGTATATCGAAAGTTCTGTATTGGAAATTGTAAAATGCCATATTTCTTCACTTTTCATGAGTCATGAATAATAGTAATACTGCTTTGATATTCTAACCACTTCTTTCAGTAAACAATTAATGTTCAATCATATTACGGAACCGTAATAAATCTGCATATATATGTAAATACAGTATATGAAAGTTAAAATAATTTCAAACCTCAGCTCTGAGAGTGCCATAGAGGGACATTATATCATCTGGATTCCTGATATTAAGGCCAGTGAAATTTCTGAGTTCTTCATACATTAATTCATTTTCCTCTTGAAGCTTAGTAATTTCAACAGACTTCATTACTCTCTCCAATTCCTGAAAATATGCTGTGCATGCAGTGGTCAAGAGAAGCTATAATAAAATTTAAATATCATTACACAACATACACAATGAAACAACATATTTTGTTCTCAAATTCCCACAGATACTAGTAAAGAGGTCCGACCTAATGGATCGGTATACCCAATAGGCATGGGAGAAATGCTTCATCCAGCATATAAATTCAAGGGGTCAGAATTCCACGACAGGCCTCATATAAAACACAGAATTCCTGAAGGTTGGTCCTCTTTATGAGTGTTCCTTTGATATCGCAGTATAAAGTATGTTGTACAAATTATACATTATCTTTATCCGTTGGCTCGTAATAAAGAGTAACAGGTTGCCATGGCAAATCCTCTTTAAAAATTTGATTTTCTTCGGGTCTCCAAAGAGCAGCAGCCTCCAACATAGCAGACATTTTTGTTCTATCAACTCCTGTACTGCGTAGATAAAATATATCTGGGCTATAAACAGTACCCAAAAATTTACCATATCTCTTGCGCAGGTAAACACCTTGATTATACTGGTTCAATTTACCCTCCTGAAAAACAAATTTAAATTATATGTTAAACTTAGACTCACAGCTCTGGTAAATCTATTAATATAATTAATTGCTTTCTTTCATCATTGTTACAATAACTAATGCTTTATAATTATTAACACACTCTATCTAGTATGTACTTATGTAATGAATAATGATTAGTAAATCACTCTTTATCTCTCATTAAAGAAAACTAACATTTAAATCTGGTTTTGTCAATAGGTTCCGTTAAAGAATGCCATATAACGGTAAAAATGTTTAAATTCACATTGTATGATACAAGACATGCTTCAATTAACAATTTGAAATTATATTGAACTAAAATTCTAGAAAGTATAGAACTCTTCTTTCCAATCGCATTCAAAAGTGTAAAGAAGTTGTGTTTATGCGGTTTCAATAAATACACATGACTAAGAAGGAATCGTCAAGAATCGTGATTTCTTGATATTCCCTAATACTAGTCAGATATCACCCTAGTGTAAGCTTGCTGCAAATCTTATAAAAGACTAAATATTTAGGCAGACCTGTGCCATAGTGATTTCTGATTTACCTGATTACTACTAGGGTAGTTTTTTCATGAAAATGTCGTTCAAAAGTTTAAATTCACGTATTTGGGAAAAAAATTCAAACTTGATTGAAATGTCTTACAATCTAGTTTAAAATACATGTAACGTCACATGTATTGTTATAATGTTTTTACTCACAGCATTCGGTGTGCACTAAGAACAGATTTTCTAGTATTTAGCCAATAATACTAGTCGGTTTACAAGCAAATTAGCTTAAAGAGAAAGATGGAAAAATGCGATCGTAGAAAAATTTCTTATTGCTAATGCTTTTTCGCCACGCGTAATGTATGGCAAATTAATGGAAATCAATGGAAAATCATTAAATATCTTCGACAAAAGATTATTTTTAAAAAATATATTAATTGTCTTGGGATAATCCACAAGTTTAGATCTACTATATCAGATTCAGCAAGTTTTTAGGATTAGGTTAGGTTAGGTTAGGTTAGGTTAGATTAGATTAGATGAGATTAGATTCTAAAAAACCATTGACATTTAAAGAAATTTTGCACAAAATACATATTCCCCATCTATGCCCTAGTTTACCACGCGTACTAAGGAGTATCTCTCTCACTTTTTTCCCATAAAATGCAGTGATACAGATAGCCCGGTGTAAACAAGGCCTATCACTTTGAGCTATAGTCGGTCTATGACGAATTCAATGTTTTCTTGAAGTTCATAAGTAACGCAATTCTTAGGAAATCACATGTAGCTTTTCATTATATCATGAAAATATATCTCAGTACAAAATCATAAACGTGTATACTTTGTAACAAAAATTAAATGTAGAGCCACGTGTGGCTTGCTAGAGACTGCGTTGTTTTTGATCTGTCAAAAAAAAACATTGAATTTGTGGACCAATTACAGGGTAGTGTACAACGAGTGCAGTGAGTAGAAAACGGTGTTATATGTCATTCGGATATGAAAGCATCGAGGAGGTATTTTCAGCAGAAACCACTGAGCAAGCAAGCGCAATTGATTGGTCAAATGGGCGGAGCGTTTTTTTCTCGTAACAGAAATCGACACATTTCTTTTATATACCAAGTTATTCAATAGAAAGGCACCACTTGATCGTGGTTCAACCATCGAAATAAAATGGACGATCTATATTCAGATGGTGCGTTTCTACCGAATAACCCTGTATAAGGATGATGTCCCAGTAATCGTCAGTGTGTGCTTGGACTATAGCAAAATCTACAGTATTATAACACAATTGATGATTACTGGTACAAGGCCGATGACTGGGACATCAACATCACTATGTTATTGGAGAATTCTGTTAGAACTAATCGATAACGATTTATATCCAAGCGGAATGTGTCAAGCTGTATCGATTTGTGTTGTAAAAGAAAAACGTCAATTAAGTACATTTACATGGCTATTTCATTATGGTTTAGTTAGTACTAATCTAAAGGAATTGACAAATCACAGATATTTATATTTCTAAGGAATATTTGGGATTGATCGATCCTCTTAGATCAGTAATAGCTAAACCGGAATAAGACCGTCGTATAAACGTACTCATTTGTAAAGAGCCCTGTGCATTCTTCTCGAAATGAAAAATATGGCATATAAACTCTCTCCAAAATTTTTACGGTGGTTCCAGCATATCTCCGGTGCTCACTACGCCCAGTAGGTTTCAGATATAAAGTTCTATAAAGCTAGCCCTTCTTACAGTGAAGTCTCCGTATAAGCATGCTCTTTATTGCGGTACTACCCATAATTTGCAAAGGAAGCAATACAGAGAGTTCACTGTATTAGTGCCTCCTCGGTGATTAGAGTTAAGAACATGACATTGCATTTGTTGATCGACATAGAAGATATGTAAAAATGGTGTAATTGCGATGACAATATCAGCTTTGAAACGCTCAATATTTTTTTTAGTTGCACAGATGTTAAATAGATAGCTCTTATTAAAATGCAGTTAAAATGTAAACCTTAAGGCATAAAAGGTTAGACAAAAACTTACATTCGTTAGCTGTCCCCAACCGTATGGAGCCATGGAATCATTTATATGAGGATCTGTTGGATAAGTGTCTGCTGGAGTTCTCTGACCATGTCTAAAAACCTAAAAATATTTTTTATTAATTATACTATGAATCTGTATCAGTTTCAAGATGACTACTTTCGCTAAGGAATTTTAAAATAGCGGTAGAAGGATATTACGAAAGTGTGAGTCAGGTCAAGATAAAGATATAGGAGATAAGAGAAAATTACGGAGTTGATTATTCTAAAACATTTTATAGATTTTTGCGTCAATCACGAGCTTCTCCCACAATAGTCCCTACTTCAAAAAACATAAATGAAGTAAAACTTATACAGAACCATACCAAATCGATAAAGTTACGGAAATGTATTTTATCCAAGTAGATTTAGGCATCAATTTCATACTGTGCAAGTTCACCGCCGTATTGAAGCCATTGGGTAGAGTAATGTATACCAAACGTTAAACCAATGATGAAACATATCGTCGCACAAATATATTTTACAAAGACAAACATTTTCGGATAGTTCTTTAGATTTACTCTGAAGTCTGTTAAGAGAACAAATGACAATTCACATCATCAATGCATATAAAACTTACCACAATAACTAGACGAAGGGTATCCTTATTACATTCAACGTCTGATTTATATTCACGTATAAAATCCGAATGCTTGTTAGCCTTTTGTAGCATTTCAAAGAAAGTCTGCCCACCTAATAAAACCCATATTTATAGACAATCTTTTAGCACTTACATATAATTATATGCAATTAATACAGATAAAAAAAAGTTTTTAGAATACCTAAATTTGTTCGTACAATAACTAGCAGAAATGTCAGTTTAATTAGTTTATACGATCCCATCTTTACAAAATAAAAAGCCGAATAACGAAATAAAATCAAAATACTTGTACAGAAAAATTTGTGGTGCGCGTAAGCAGACCAAGATACGACAGCGCACTGAAGCAAAGAAGTAAATTCAGCCAGATAAACTAGTCGTCCCCACCATCAATTCAACAACTCCACGTGTTCTTGATATGAATGTTAATTACCGGAAAATATATTTCTAGGCGGCTACATAATGATGCTATATTCAAGAGATAAGAAATACAGCTTGAGTACGAACTATCAAACTATAAGTATACAATGATGACCCGCGGTGTGAGGATTTTTTATGATTTTTTATATTACAAAAAATACCGGTTATACAAAACAAACATCTGTATTAATAACACAATTTTTAAATACGTACATACGAAACATTCGTTTATTTTGCAGTCTTTATCTTAGCTTCTTTAATTTTCTTATGTAACTCGATAACGTGTAAATAAATTCCGAGGCTAATCAGGAGCTGATGAAATGACTTTGAAAAAAGAATCTGTTTGTTGATAAAGATGGAGGAGAATAAAAAATGGAAATGAAAAAACAATACATACATTCTTATGCCATTACGTATCAAGCTGCGTCTTTTTTAAATTGACGCGTAAGGCGGTAATGTTGTTTGTTATACAGCAAAATAAATATTTCTTTACAATTTATAATACAATTTGTATTAAATTATACAAGCCACTAATATGACTGTAGATAATTCAGGATACAACCGGGAAGAGACTGACTCTTTATGAAAAAACAATTATTTACCGAAAATTAGAGAACACAATTATTTTATATAAGGATTCGTTGTTAAGAAAATCGACTTGAAATATTAAAGCAATATCCATATACTTCCGCGCATGCGGTACTTTCAAAATCGAAAATTATCGTTCCGTCTGCATGCATATAGTTTCTCCTATAAATTTCAATGGAATTGTTTAATCGGTTTATCTAGGCATGTGGATATACACATACCACATTCAGCATTTGGACATTTGCGCTTGCGCCGTTTTGAAACTGGAAGTCTGGGACATCTATACATTTTTCTATTCCATCTACATCCGGAGCATGATATTCGCTGTAAGTTTTAAACAATTTGGATTAGTAGTTCGTTCGGATTTTGGTTCACAAGAATTAATGAATGTAAGTCGAAAACAATAAAGCATTCTAGAATTGGTGTATACGTTGCATTGAAATCGCAAGTGTTGTGTGTTTGCAAATCCTGGTATTCCATTTACAACTGGAACTTGATATTTCATGTAAGTTTTAACCTGATAGGGTTTAGCGATTTTTTCGCAATTTTACCAACAATTTTACAAGCACTGGAAAACTAAGTGTGCAATAACAATATATGAGCCGTTTATTTTGAAAGTGGCCTAACTCCATTTATCTTCAAATCGAGATATTTAAGGGTTTGCGTTTCAATGAATTTAAAAATATACTGTAACGTAATTTTCTCTTAACTCGACTCTTACGGTAGAGAGGGTCGGAGTAAGCGACAGGCAAATAGTGCGCGGTACCGAGAACAGCTGATCGAGAACGTAACAGATCGAAATCCCTTCACCAATTAATAAATTGGAGAGTCCTCACCAGAGCTGGTGCAGCTATTCCGTGAACGTCGAGAACCGTATCCAAGGGACACTCAGGTGGGCACTGCACTAGGGCACAGCACTACACCTCCGGGACGCCCACAGGAAATCCATAGGAATTCCTGGATATCGCGGGAGCAACGCGAGAACGATACGGGAGCTACACAGGAGCGATACAAGCGAGAACTGTCTATCCGTGTCCAAACGCGGCTAGAAAAGCTATCAACAGATAGCACGGGAACGCGGGTCAGTCCGTGACACCTCGGTCTGTGTCCCGAGACAGACTGCTTTGACAATAGCCAAATTCGGGAGCTAATCATTCTGATTGGTCGAGATCCTTGTAACCGATAACTC
>JARPRG010000317.1:9398-20773 GCA_031001745.1 Hartigia nigra | reverse complement strand
GAAATTTTCACATCGAGACAATCAAAAATCGGAGACCTCACAGTTGAGGCAGAAGGCCTAAACGGTATTGATTACTACACGAAGATCACAAAATCTAAATTGGGTGACGAAAAGGCTTACCAAATTTTACAAAAGTGGCGCAAGGCCTGGCTTCCTTGAAATTTCTTTGGTTTCGTTGATTTCCCTAACGCTTACTGCCCCATTCTATTACACTCGCTTAAGCGCTCTAAACGTAAGTGAGCTCGGGGTCGCGGCTTAGCCCGCGACAAGCCCTTTCTCAGCCTGCGATTATACCGTTTTTTTTCTAGAATTTATCGTTAGTGAGACGATAGCCAATAACGAAACTAATGTAAAGAAAAGATCGGCGAGGATCATAGCTATTTTATGAGCGGCACGATCGGGAATCTTCGGCTCGCAGCTCCCTTAGTGGCCAGGTAGCGTTGAATCCCGCGGTAAGGTGAGGCTTTCCCTCTTTTGACTGCGGTTCCGTAGCTCAGGCAATCGTAGATGCTCTTGCGACCTCGTGGCAGGACGAGATGGACCACGTTGACTCCTGGTGGACGACGTCCCAGCTGGACGACCGGTGGAAAAATTAGTCGAGTCCCATCCGGGGTACTGTTACGATCTGACTCGGTGATCGTTGATGAAGAAATTTATATATATTTTTGTGGGTTCCAGGAAGTATTGGTGGGTCTCTTCGGTAAAGAAATCGTCGTTCAGGTACGGAAGCACATGAATATATGTATTTCACGAGAGAGATGTCGTGTACAATGTCCAGACTATTAACTTAACTTAGAGAAGGTTCGTCTTTTTATACTAAGAGGAGTGGTGTAAGGTAAGGCTTGAAAAGCGGGAAAATCTAGTTTGGGAGTAACGGATAATTCTAAAATGGAAATCGACAAAGGTATGGATTTTAGGATTAGAAAGTATGACGTAGGAAGTATTAGAAAAATATGATCGAAATGTTTTAGCAGGGTTGGGAATTAACAGTAATAACGAGGTGCAGATTTTTATGAAAGATGAGGATTAGCAGTGGTTAGAAAAACATAAAACTATAAGAACTGGCACAAGGAACGTGATGACAGTACTCTCAGACTCTCGTGGTCCAGCTGCTGCAGCATCTCTTCCAAAGTCACCAAAAATTCAGCTCCTTTTTCCTCTCTCCACCCAGTTGGTCGATCTCCTCGTGACGATTTCCAACAAACGGGTTCACCAAGGCGTTAAAGCAACAGAAAGAAAGAAGCACGCAGTAGGCGGCACGCAAAAATAAAGTATAACCCTAAGGAAGGACGATAGGCTGTAATACAAAAAATCAGGAATCGTGTGTCTTAACCTATGATTGACGTTTCGAGCATATCGATTTTATTTATTTTTATGGCGTGAATCCAAAGGTTCACGTTACCATGCATACACACCATACCACTACATATATTTTAGGGGTCCCATGGGTCTTTCTTACAAAGAACCCATGCATACTCCTATTTCTGATTTATTTGAGAAGCACATGAACAACGTCATTGCTCGACTCAAATATTTCTTTAGCCTGGCTATCTTTTCAAGTGGTCCGGTTTATTGCCAGAAATGTAGGCTGTACACAAGGAAAAGTCGTAAGTAAAAGCATCTTGACAGAGATTCTTTCCCAAAGCAGAGTTCAGCCCGTATTTTGTAAGGTTAACATTCATTTTAACACCACTTTCGCAATAATTAATTCAAAACTCAAAGAATAACCCAAACGAAAAATTTCAATGTGGCTTTCGAAAATTCAAATCATTTCAGGTCGGATTACTCTATTAGTTTTGCTTTTATTGCGAAATAAAATGTCAAAATGATCACTTTAAAAAGAATCTGTAAAAATCCTGTTATTTATGCTTTCCGTAGACATTTTGCTCGCACGTTAAATAAGACATCCGGAGTCCCCTTAAACGAGACGAAGCGACGTTCCTTTTGTTTATAAAAGAGTAGTAATTCTCAATGGTCTTTTTAACGTTAGAGCTGCAAGATAAAGAAAAACAAAATGGTCATTCCTGTGTAAATTAAAGCCACCTTGGCATGCTCGGAAATCACATGAAATTAAAAGTCCAAAAGATAACATAAAAATATTTGATATGTACCATATTATTGGAAAGAACAGGAAAGACTGTTGGATAACAATGCTATATATAAGAATTTGTAATGAAAATATACAAGTACTTAGATTTTTCGAATATTCGTATTTATTTCAGATATTCTCTTTTCCTTCTCGTCTTCATTCAATATGAAATTCAACTAAATCGAACATGTTCGTTCGATCCCGCGAGCATAAAGCTGCGATGCCGTGCCATAATTATAATCAGAATCAGCATCCTAGCAGGCGACAATAAATATATCACGCAGAAATATATATAATAACGTAACAGACGTCGGCAAAACAGTCGGAAATATAACATCGTTAAAGTGAATGGTAAAGTAATGAAAGAACTGGCGTGATTTCCTTTCTGTCTATTCGTCGAATATACACACGTTAAATAATAATTATAATGAGGATCGTGGGGCCTCCTCTGACCTAAATCCACAATGGAAACAAGTTACGATTTTTTTTTGTTCGCGCCTGGCAGAATGATATATATATATATATGTGTATGTGGTAATAGAGTTTTTGCAATTTTGCGAAAGGCGCAGAAAATTCGAATCTCTTGACGTAATCATCTTATAAAATGTAATCGTTCTCTCGCGTATATCCTCGCTCAATGTCATTCATTACATCCAAATGCACCATTCATCGATAAGGTGGTAAATACTTATCCTGTGCTCGTCATTATTTTCTTTTCATTGCTATTCTTCCGAAGTATTTGCAAGATTATATCAACCGTGCCGATGTTTTTTTTTTGCACTTGAGCATCCAAAAGAATGTTTAGTAGCCGGAAATTATCTCATTGTGCCTGGTTCTCCTTCCAGTGCCATTCCTAATCCCTTTTAATGTGCATTCAAAGTCGGCATATATGACGTACGCATGTTCCCGTGCTGCCATGCCTCCTTTGCTCATGCTCGTATTTCTCTTGTAGTTACTTTAGACGATTTCACCGTATTTCACCGATTGCCAATGTTCCATCCATGCGATTTTGGCTTTTATCGCGCGATTGATATAATACCTAGACGATTTTCATTGAATAAACTTGTCATTTTTTAGTCCTAGCGAACGTTAGATTCTGAATTAGATTATCTTTTTTATGTAGTCAGAAGCTCCTGATTATTCATTGTTCCCATTGCCGGACCACCAGCTTTTGGCCTTTTACCATATGTGTAGAGTAACAATCTTCTTTCTGTCGAAAATCTCGTGTGCAACAAACATGATATAATTAAGTCGCACTTTTTGCATCATAGCGCAATATCATAGGCAATGTATTACACTACATAAAGGATGCAACGTGTGCATTTACTCGTCATGCGAGATCGTCTTTGTCGTCTTTCGTTTCAAAGTTATCCATTTGGTTGATTTTCGCATACAAAATAATTTTATTTACAGATTGATAATGTTATTAATTATTTATCGATAGTTCCTTTATACTAACGTGGAGATTAGCATAATGAGATATTACTACATATATAATAGATATATGGGAAACGTATGAAATGGAGAAAAGGATCATTTTCTTTTAACAGGGCGTGGGATCATGATTGGCTGAAATTTTAAGGTCTATTTACAAAAACGCAACACCAATGAATAAATATATCCCAGAACTGAAAGAAGTGTTTCTTTGTTTTGTTTTCTTTTTTTTTTCTTTCTCCGGAAGAGCTAACGTTATCTCGTCCTGACCGAAAAGGATTTCATCGACATTCACTTTTGCCGTGCAAGTACAAGTGTTTCTGCTGGGGCTTGTCGAGTTGTTGGATATACGAAATAACAAAAAAAAAAAAAAACCATCGAATCCAAAGTAATATCCTTCGTACAGTTGCTTTCCTTATTTGAAATTAAACTTTGGAGGAAAATACGAGTGCGCGGCAGAGAAGAGATAAAAACAGAATAGCGGCAAAAATGTAAAATATCAAAAAGGAAAGAAACGTTGAGCATGAAATATCAAGAATTATATAAAAGAAAATAATTAATGGTCATTTTGCAGAATAAATTTTCAGTAGTACAGTCAACATAACAATTGTGGAGACCCACAAGTCCATTAGGCAAGGTAATGACGAGTCGACGAGGCAAATGATCGAACCAAAGAAACAAAATCAAAGTCCCTATAACTCCTTTATAGACTTCCGTTACTTCCTCCTCCTGCAAGGAAGTCACGAATTCAGTGGACATAGCAAAAAAGATAAGCAAGACTGTAAAAAAGAAGTAATCGCGATGCGACGTGACATTCGTGAATAGTTGGCTGTCATTATACATAGCCTATTGGTTAAGGCTACGATGAATAATGAGATAAGATTTTTCAGACGGGATGATCTATAAATCGAATGTAATGGGGATCCATAACGATAGGTGATCACATATAACTGGTTAGATACATAGACAGAGGAGAGGAAATAAATTTGCTACCGTTTAAATCCTACCGCATCTAAATTTCACCTGAGTAAGAAAATGTCTCTATCCGAAAGCACTTGATTGCGAACAATTACGTTATACATTGGCTAACGTAAGAGAGATACTTTCGCACGCGTAAAAAGAGACGAGCAGTACTAAACCGCGGAATATCACGCACAATTCCAGCTCTAGAGAAACTTCCTTTCTCTCTAGGATTCGCAGCGAATAGAATGATTCATTAAGATTTCCCAGAATAAATCCAGTCTCGTTACGAATCAGATTTCTCGTGCGTTACACGTGTTTTCCAGATGTAATCGGGAACACGGAAAAATCTTCAAAGTTCCTCGGTACCATTGGTCGCTGGATTTTCTTTGTTTATCTCTTTCTTTTTTTTTCTTTTCTTTTTTCTATCTTGTTCTCTCTACCATTACTACGTGTTGTGGGACTGCTGAGACTGGGAGAGCTTACTCGAGCTCTTATGATGGCCCGATTGATGTTTCTCCTGCAACATAAAAAGATCGCTCGTTTGGAATCTCGGAGCATGCTGCGAATATTGGTGAGAGCACGCGCAATCCGAAAAGACAATGGCCGATTCTTGTTATCTCAATCAGTGACAATCGCTTGTGTCCCGTTGCTCGAGCTGTAAAGGATTTCCGTGTCACTGCGAAGAGATACGATTCTTTCCGATATTTCACTTGACTGTATTTGAGTTATTTTTTTTTCTCTCTAAATATCTGTTTCGCCTGACTTCTCGAAATAATCGATATATTTTTTAATACTATTTCTGTAGTTCGAAGTGACGACGGTTTGGCTCTTTGTCGAATCGTTTTCTTCGATAATTCCAGTTAATCAACATCACCGTCCCACTATATCATTATCTCTTTCAAGCTATTCATCATCATTTTCTCGACGTCCACGTGCAAGTCAAAGTTATAAACCGTATCTTCTACTTTCTTCAATGTCAATAAGAAAAGCCCACTCGATATTCGCAGAATTAATAGTGATACATACCACAGTGTCAGGCTCTCACCACCCCCATCATTAATCTAATCTCTCTAATAGTACATACGTTACAGTGCAGTCTCTCAAAGCTTATTCAATACGAAAACATCTAAGCTAAACTAATGATCAATTACGTATTCAGACTGTTGTGGCAAATTCTCCGTCTCTAGGCCCCCCACGACTGTTCACGTTACTCAGGGTCTCCCGACACCCGTGAATATAACTTATCAGAGACTCCACTGTATTGCAAGAATGTAACATTAAAGACGAAAAGATTGAAATATTTATGGAGGCATATTACAATACTTATAGTATGTGTTAACAATTTATACATTACTAGTCAAGCCATTGCTAATTAGTCAATCTACAGGCATACTACGTGTGTTCATGCGACTATTATGCTTTAAAAACAAGAGCCTAAGAATGACCAAAAAAAGAAGAGGAAAGAAAAAGTAAATCGAGCAACATACAATAAATATAGTTGATCCACAGGATTAATTTGTTTTTTTTTTGTTTTTGTTTTTCTTGTAAGACACGCACAAAACGTCCTCCTTTTCGTACCCGTAAAGTGTGACGATTTTTAAAAGGCATGCAAGAAAAAATACTACGCATGCGTTAATCACACTCGTTACTTTTATGCACGCTATTTTAACGCTCTAGTTACTTTTTGAGATATGAAAAAGGGGAACTTTTCGTGCACGTTATATAATAACATTACGTGACACTCCGTCCACTGCTACGAGTACAAAAATGCGGACATTCGACAAAGCATGTGAAATTTGCCGTACTCTCCTTCCACGCGTACCAACGGATTGAACTCGGCTGCTGGTGTGCCACTGTGGTACTAACTTCCGGCACGTGCAACAAAATTCACAATCTTCGTTGACAGCCTGGCTCTTTCGCACTAATGTCACTAAGTACTATTTTGACAGTTCGCAAACAATACAATCCTTAGGAAATGGCGCGAATATGCCAAAATAGAAAAATGAAATAATTTCAGTGCAAAACCATGCACGACATTTTATCCTGAACTACTTGAATGTTTTCGATCTGTCAAAAAAAAAAACAAAAAAAAAAACAAGAAATTCATTGAACTCGTGGATCAACTATAAAATCCAAAAGTCATCTTCTAGTCAGTTAGACGTCTTACGCATGACTTTTGCTCGTTACGTTATAGTTACGGGAAGAAAAAAGAAAGTTGTAACAATTATTACACGTATTACAAAAGGAATAGAGGATTTTTATTAAAAGTTACGTCACTAGCTCCAACACCATAACGATTTGCTCGTATAACGAAAATGTATAGCGATACTAGAAATGCCAGATGATATTCTAACGGTCTGGTCACGAGTTCAATGTTTTTTTCTTCTTATTGTTCGCAAAGAATGGAATCTCTAGCAAATCGTGGCACTGCATAAATACTTGTATCATTAAGTATACATGTACATGGTTATGTAGTAAAATATATTTTATTTCTTTATTTTAACCTATATTTCTGTGCTCTTATGGAATGCCACGCGCGATTGAATTAAACTTCCTTGCGAACTGAAAGAAACACATTGAATCCGACGACGGACTATATATATATATATATGCACGTGTAAATATGCATATAATATATTCGGCAAGTGTGATGTCTCGAATGATTGTCGTAAAGCCTGGTGTGTGGTTAGTACACAATGCAACGATTGTATAAAAAGAAAATGGTATAGAAATGATGTACGTATAAATATAAATGGTGTTAAAGAGACAAAATAATTACTAAGGTATTTTCTTTCAGTAGAACTTTTATTTACTGAGAGATTATTGAACGTGTCACGTACGATGTTTTCCTTCTCTCACGAATTTCATCTCAACCATTTATTACTCTTCAGTACTAGTTCTATGAAATTGTCCATAAACGAAAGAGAAGTCTCGACACTATAAATCAGGCAATGGGAATTTATGTAGCGGTGTATTATAAAAAAAAAAAAAAAAAAAAACAGAAAAAAAATCCTTTATCCAATCCTAAACTTAATCCTGTCTATTCGCCATTTGCTTATATCGCTTTTATTTATATTCCCCATATAACATACACGCTCGAACGCACATTCATACTTTCATACTTTTTGTGTACAATGCCGTAATAATCGATAGAGCAAAGAAGTTACACCATACGCGACACGCAGGATAGATACATTGTGTGATAAAAAATTGCAGTAATGTTGAATTCTGCGTTACATATCTGTTGCGGGCCGGAACCTGGCATGGTGAGGCGGGATAGGGCTAAAAAATAGACTTATGGTTACTTCTCACTTTAATCGGTTCTTGCAAGTCTCCCGGATTTTTTGGTTTATCGAACTCGTGTTACGGGATAGTATAAAATCTAATATATTTAATGATTCTATATGATACGAGTAAGCATTTTACCATCACGTATGTGATTACACTACCCGATTTATGTCAGAATAAATTCCCAGCGCGTACTTTCTTCGCCGAGCATAAATTCTTCCCTTTTTACCTTAGCAATTATTTTGTCCTCTTATACAAGTATTTATATTTCATTAATGTTCTCTAGGCCTCTAGTTTCTATATCCTCATCGGCCTCATCATCTCTAGCGTCGCGTGTGACTTTACATGTTAAAAAGCTCGTAGAATCATTCAAAAGTATTATTAAGGAGAGGAGGTTGCTTTTCCGTTACTTATTTCATCTTCTATGTCCTTCTGCTATTTGACTGTTTTCACTAGTTTTCTTTTTTGCCCGTATTCCCTCTATATTTATTTGAACGAATTTTCCTAAGTCCTAGCTTTTTATTATTATATACTTAATTATGCATCAGACTTAATTCAGAATTTAGCGTGTATTAGTCAACCGGTCAATGGTTAAACCAAAATTTAAAGATTGATTTGAAAAGAAAGTTAGATTTAAATAAGGTGCGTTCTAGAAACCGCGGTTACGGGGTTCAGCTAGCAAGACCCAAGGGTCAATATGGTAGTCGTGCCAGTAAAAGACCTGGTGTCGACGACTTGGAGGCTGTGTTTCCGAACTCATTGCAAGTACTATAAAAATCGTTGCATCTTTCGTGAGATATATGACAACAAAAAAAAGAGAAATAACGATCCTCTTGGCATTAACAGAAATTTTATCACACCCCAGCTGAGTATCGATACAAATTTAATAATTAATCAATGAAATTACAAGAATCTTTTCTAAAGGACGAGCTACAAGCAGAATTACGAAGAAGAATGGCAAAGGTATTGGACAGTACAAACATGGAAAGTGTGTAAAAGACTGAAAAACAAACATGTTTCTGCCAATACCAGCAGGAATAGTAATAAAAGTAGTAAGGAAAATAACAGACGTAATGTATAGTCGTTCCCCCGGCTCAATACTCTTTTTTTTCTCGTATATCGAGAACAGTGAGAACGGAGGAGTCTCTAGCAAAACAAATATAAATATATATATACATTTCTCTTACGAAACCATGGATCTGCATGATTTTCCAATTTACTATAATTTGTTTGTATATTTTCGAATAAATTTCCGTGATTTTATGGAAACCCGTATATGATTTACTAAGGATGGCATTATTTGTGAAAAACTGCACTGTGAAAAAAAAAAACATATTGAGCTCATAGACCGACTATATAAATATGTAATAGATGTAGCGGCAAAACTAGTAGTACGAGTGGTTTGGAGTTGTTTATAGTGAATGGATGAACAATACTTAGTATTACAGTGCCATTTGTGCCCTCCGTTATAATAGTAATATTTTAATAACAATTAATAATAAATGGCAACAGCAGTAACGTTATATAAACACACTCTTTTAATAAACACCAAAAACGCTGGAACGTATAAGAATTTCTTTCGATATTTACGATTCCTGAGTTCGATATTATCACTCATCAAACGCGTATATAATTATTATTTCCATGTTGTTTACCTTATATTTTATATATTTCTCACGTTATTCTCTACTTTTAAAAGACACTTTATACTTTAATAATTACGTAAGCGAGTCCCTGTCGACTGACAAGAATAAAAATTATATCGTGCGACACTTGACGCATTTCTTTTTCTATTTTTCTTAATTTCGTTATTTTCCATTTCTTCCTTTTAATCGTTATACTCGCGCGCATATATGCACGTATGCTGTATGTATATATGTAACATACAAATATAGTTACTGATACTATGTACACATATAAGTTTTAATTAAGTCTCTTCGCAGGATATTGTCGAACAAAAAGAAATTTAAAAAACTGTTTCCAAACAACAACAAAAGACTAATAAGAAAAAGCCTAAGTGAAGAAACTACTGTCTTTGCGACAATACCGCGAAAAAAAAAAAAAAAAAAAAACAAATATTTTTCGTTATAAAATTTGGGTTCGTTTTTATGCAGTAATATTTTTCTTTCAGCAATTCCAGTCAAATAAATAAAGTTTTAATCAGAGTCCCGATGTAAATTGATTAATCCACGCATATCTGAATGTACGTGAATTACTTTTTCTTTTTTTCTCATTTCTCATCTAAACTGACATGAGACACGTTTTCGCGTTACTGACATAACGCAATAAAGCGATAACACAATAACATCTCTCACATAATTCGTACAATTGATTCGCGTCTAATTTGTTCGATGCGCTAGAAGAAGTTTTTTTTTTTTTTTCTCCTAACATAATTCAAGAATTCCTTGAAGAGGCTAAAGATATACAAGGAATAAAATATACAAGTAAGGGAGATGAAAAGAGAAAGCCAAAATAAAGAGAAAAGACTTATGGATTCATCTGGCAGCAAATACATTAATATCAAACAATATATACTTATTAACGAATAACATGCTCAGAGCTCTCTACCCATACACATACTATATTTTCGAGATGCATCGGAAGGAGAAATAGTTTACAGCAGAGAGATAGAATTGAGTTATTAAGTTTTAGGAAAATGTTTTCAATATATAATTAAATTAGTTATTTCAAAAACATATAGTAAGAACGAACGGTCCGGCCGTACATGTTATGTTATTTTCAATTTTTAAATATCCCAATTCATTTGTTTGCAAAAGGAATCACGGCTCTCCTTTCAAATGAAAAGTAAGTGTTTGCTCATCGATCAACTCTCAATAATTCTCTTGATAACTGAAATGACCTTGATTTCGTCCCAATTTCTTCGGGGCTGATTAAGTACCAATAAAAGATAAAAGTAGAGAACGAATGCTTACCAAATATTTCTAGTGATGTAGAAAAAAGAATTTATCAACGAAACAACAGTTTATGAATAAGAAATAGTTATATCACAGGAAAAAGACTATAAAAAAGAGAACGTAAGAAGTGAACTTGGTAGGTTAGGAAAAAAAATTAGTTAAATAAGTTTCTGAAGAGATTTGAGAAGTTTCGTGAAGGAGACGAGAGAAGCCAAGTAAACATTACGGTAAGAACTATGACAGAACGATGCCTACGGAGTCTACTAAAATAATAAAAGAGAAATCTAATTGAATGAGTCTACTCTGGAGGAGGCGGTGGTGGTGGAGAACTCGGTGGCGGTCCACTAGGTAATGGAGGAGGGCTATTGATTTCTAGCTGTGAAGTCTGCATATTTTCCATTTGATTTTGTTGCCGAATATTAGGTGGCAGAGTTGGAGGTGGAACGGATGTGTCAATAGCACCATCCGGCGTTATTATAACGTTAGCAGGCGGGTACATGGGGTATTGTTGCTGATAGTGCTGATAATACATAGCAGGATCATAGACGTAATTTGAATGGTTGTACATAGAGGTTGTAGGATAATTGGCAAAGAAATAAGATTCAGTCGGTTGCGAATGATGATTCTGGGCTGGACGGGGGGGTCCGCGAGGATAACCCATGTCACGAATTGGTGGAGGAGGAGGA
>JARPRG010000315.1:127477-137697 GCA_031001745.1 Hartigia nigra | reverse complement strand
TTCCATTTTTTTTATTTGCAAATCAATCCTCTAGCTATAATCTATAATGTAGATATTTTTAATGAGTATAACTCTACTGTATAATTTAGAGTTTTCATTCCATATCATTTCGAAATTAGCATAGGATCTAACACCAACATCATTTTAGTATCATATTCTGGATTAGTAGTATTTTTTAGAGATACTCTGTAGTATTCCACACTGTAACCAATGAAAGTATCATTATTTCCTTTGCTAATTATCTTTTAATTTAAATACATCTGTCGCTTTTTTCTGCTTCATATCTTTAATAACACTAATATTCAGTATTCTGGATGCTAGCCCTGTATCATCATCATCATACATTATATAGGGCAATTAGTATTCATTTGGTTTATTTTTTAAGACAAAACCTCATTTTTATCATTTAATCGTGCCGCTTATATAACTCTCATTAACTCGTGACCTTTAATTGTTTTGTCTAGGAATTATTCTCATGTAGAATAGTTATCATTGATCATTTGATATTGTTCATCATAAATCATCAATTACTTTAAGCATTTAATTGACTGATATATTACAAAGATTGGAATATGTTTCCACTTAATATTACATATAAAATTTGTAGAAAGTTTCGTACCACCGATATAAATTGGATTGTGAGATATTTCCACTAAAAAAATTAATCAAATATCTCGCGGAATATGTCACATTCGAAGCAAATCACCCAACGCTACTAGTTTTATTCGCACATTTCAATGCGTGACATTTCGTAATTGGATTATCATAATGGTACTTAAATCTGGGTCATTGAATTCGTCTCGATCCAAACTATAATTCCCGCAAATAAAAGCTTCGAGATATAAAAAGTGCACTATAAATAATCCGATTGGTACATCGTACGATCTCTCTAAAAACCAACAGCTTTTGTTTGAAATGCACTGGCATTCCTTCATTGTCCAAGTGCCATTTCCTAATATAGGGTAGTGACTTTTAATTATAATATTTAAATAAAACTAGAATAATTAAATTCATAAGTATGAATTCAATTTTATAGTATCTAACCAATGATAAAAAGGACACGAAAATGCGATTTTTTAAAATTTTCTTACAATTTGGGGTTTCGAAAATATGTCCCTGAAATATTAAGGTGAAATTTGTAAAACTCTAAAAGTTGTAGAAGTTTGAAGGCTGCGGCGTGGCAGGTAGAGGCGCTCACTGCTAGTAGAAAAGAAAGAGCTACTCAACACGACTTGTTCGAAACTGAGCAAGATTTCCTATATGATCTTGATATAGCTTATTAGGGGTGTTACTGAAATCAGTCGTTGTCTAACTTATCGGTCGTATCGGTCGTAACTACATAAAAAACTTTGAATCCATTTTTCTCGAAACAACATTTCTCAGATCGGGCGTGTATTTTTCGCAAAATTTACTGGACTGATTTACTAATACTTTTGCACACGTTTCAAGTGAATGGATACCTACAGTTGGAACTAGAATTATATCGACAGTTTCGATATTTCCCCCCACCTTCTTGTTTTAGTTAAACATTTTTCGAAAAATTAAACCTCAATTTTTAAACATCTGCGATTTTCGTGAAAATGTTTAGACTTGGTTAGTTCTAATTCGGATGATAACTGCCCTCAAACAGTCTTAAAAAATCTTTGGTTCTTTTGTTTTAGACGACTAGGATGGCCGCAATTTGTATGCCTGGTTGGACCGGTGTTTCATGACATGACTTACACGTCATTGTATAACTTGTATATTCTTTAATAAAATGCCTAATAAAAATTTGTCTTGTTACATTAAAAATTATTAAATATGTATGTAAAACCCCTGTCCTGTAGGTTTAATAAGTTTTCCAAAATTAGTTCCCAAAAATTACCTTAAAAACGGGTGGCTAGAATAGGCCCTTTTAAGGCCTGTTTTATAATAAGTCGGACGACGGTGTTGCAAGTAGTGCGCACGCGCCTTTACTTGTTATTGGATCGTAAGAAGTTGTCGGAAGTCGGTGTCATACTGAAAGTTGGTCGTCATCTTTTGTAAAACGACACCAACACGACAACGGAATCTAACCTCAGTCTCATGGATGATATTAAAATCAACGAAGTTATTATGAATTTTGTTCATGAAAACAAGTGTCTGTATAAAATAACTAATGTCAATTTCAAGAATGTGGTGAAAAATAGAGTTATCAAGTCAAATGACGTTAGTGATATTTTATACCAAAGTTCCATAAATTCACACATCTCTTCACCATAGCTGAGGCAGTAGAGAAACGGTGGTTGACTCTCAGAGATATGTTTAGTCGTAAGGGAAAAAAATCTCAGCTCTCGGGACCGGCTTAGGCCGCTAACCTAACCTAGAATGCGATTATGTAATTGTAAACGACCATGTTTGTAACGTAATACAAGAAGCGACTACGACATCCGACTTATTGTAGAACGGATTTAAGACGTAATAACAACATTAATCCAATTAATAAATTATTTCACTGCATGTTGACGTAAAATTACTTGCTAGTATTGGCCTAATATGATCTATGAGCGTATATTCATTCAAAAATGCCAATGTGGGCCGAATGATGAATACAAAATGAGATACCAATATAAGATCACAATATAAAAACATATTGCACTTCACTCGTTGGTCTTATATCGTGTGTCGAAATTTGAAGGTGGACTGCCAGCATTTGCTCAATATGAAGCCAATGCAACATTAAATTCATAGTTTAAGATGGGTTACTATAATTGCTCCTACATGATATGTCAATATAGGACTACTAGAGGAAAGTGTTACGCTTCATTTATTGGTTCAGTATTGGTTGCCAATATTGCAAGATTGGCTGTCATCATTGACTTAAGATTTCTCAAATTAAAAATTCCTGTTAAGATATGGATAGCCGGGTAGAAAATTATCAGGACAGCCCAGATAATAAGAAGCCACATACAGGTTTTAACGGGGCTTCTTCAATAAGAGTTCCTCTACTAATACCAAACTGGAACAAAGTTGGGTCTTAACTAGGAACACAAGTCAACTTTGTATTAAACTAGGACTAAGTTGGAACTTCAGTGGGCACCCAAGACAATATTATCAGGGTTCGTTCGGTTAAGGTCAAATTAAGGACCAACTTGGGAATTCCTACATTAAATAAAGACTCCATCTGGGCATTGCAAGGGCATCATAACTTTCGCCCAGCTTGGGTCAAGTTGTGATTCATATATGTATATATTAGGTGAAGATAGTGCGTGTGCTGGCAATATAAAAAAAAAGATGATTGAAATAGCTGCACAATTAAAAAATATTCAATTAGTGAATCACTACAGAAATCTAATAGGAATTGTATGATGCCTGGTTATTAGTTAAATCACTTATCCAATGTCGTTGTCAATGTCATGTTAAAATTGTTTATTGGGCCGAATTTATAAATCTTACATTAGTATTTTTATGTTACCCGATTTTTAAATGTTACAATTCGATTTTAATAATATTTACTTTCAAGGAAACCATTTCCATTATCGCCCTCTGATTTTGTAAATTTTTCAATATATTATTCTTCATCAAAATCTAAGAACACGTTTCTGTTTTATCGGTGGAAAAACGGTTGTAAGGGGTGAAATCAACCTCCAAATTTAGGCACCTCCAGCGTGATTTTCATGGTTTGGCCTATTCCCAGTGGGCATATGTAAATGAAACCAATTGGGGAATAATGCTTATGGATAATAATGAAAAATACATTTTGTTCCTTCTGATGGGGAAAAATTTTAAATCCAGAATCGATTCCAGTACACTCCAAAACCTTTAGAATATAAAACTTTGCAAATGTATGCGAAATCCCGCCCGGGGGGCGGGCAAAATAGTAAGAGATAGTTTTTGTGAGAAATGCAACCGAACATTATTGGAAAAATTAAGCTCCTCAATTAACATATAAAAAGAGCTTCGTAACAATTGACAAGACAAATTTAAACAACATAATGCGGTTTTAATGGAAACTGGTTTCACATGCATAGGGGTATTTCCATTACAGTTATCATACCAGTTACAGTCAATCAGTGCAGACTTATTTTATTTTATCCAATTCTGTACACTCGTGAATTGTGCCAACAAAGCGGAATGGCAAATGCCGCAACTTTGTACTTCCTCCCTTCTTTCCTAAAAAGGCATGCAAATGCTTTACTAAAGAAATTTAAAAAAACATTTCATGCAATAACTGTAAAAGTGCCTATCATCGGAGTTATGCACATAAAGCGCAATTATTAGGACCATAACATAAATTATTATGTTGTGGTAGTAAAGTTGATGTTACGGTGATTATTATAATAGATCAGCTCTGGGTGGAGCTGAGGAAATTCAGAGAAGTAAAGAGAGAGGACCTAAAGAAAGTTTTAAAAAAACAGTTAAGGGGATAGTAGATACCGAAGTAAAAATCATTACGGAAGAACTTATGATTTTGAGAAACATTGTGACATCCCGTGTAGGCAAAAAAAAACAAATTCTGGTAGCTGAAAGAGTGGCGCATGAACGTCTAAACTATGGCGCGCTAGAAAACGCTTTACTACCTAGTGACATCTATGGGAAAATCTCAGTGCTTTTTTTTTATAATCTAGTTTTCCATGAATTTGTCGATGTTGGCGCTGGCTTGCAGAACTTAGAAAGTTTAAGTTTGACTTTAGCACTAGCTTTTTTTTATTGAAATGCACTGACGCGCCCATAAATAGACCCAGCTAACATCTTTTGTACGTTTGTATGACGTTGTGCTTTAGTTGTGCTCAACAACTTCCTACGTTGAAGTGAAAAATATTCCTTTACATTTTTGGCTTATGAAATTTATTTTATAGTTTTAAATATTTCTTTTCAAAATAAATCATTTGAATGTAATTAATACGTCCATACATTTTTTCATTTCAAAATGCAACGCCGAGGAACATTTTCTCCACGGGAATATATAAGACATAATTCTTCTTCGTTTGGATCGAAGTTATTCCCCATAACTAGTCGGTCTACGAGCAAAATATTAAAATTTAAAAAAGCAAAAAATTACGAGCCTAATAGTGACAGATGGAAGAATTTGATGCCAATAGCAAGATTTCCCCTTGCCAATGCGTTGTTGTCAAGGGTAATATGGGGCAAATCAATGTGAAACCATTCATTCCCTTTGGCAAAAAAGCATTGATAATTGAGAAATATTACTGAGCAGTCACTAGTAGGAAACACGTGGTTCCATCTGTCACATTAAGTTATTTTTCTCGTGGAACGATTATACCTATTGTTCGCATTAGCATATCTATTAGAACACTGAGCTATGCCATATTTAATATCTCTCCCTATAAACAAAAACATCTCTATATCAGTCAACGGCTCAAATTCAACATCGGTACACTTGGGCATAACGTAAAAGTCTGGTGCAGTGTAATAACGCAGAGGATCTAAATTATACATGGTATAGCACTTAAATCTGATGTTTTCAACATTTTCAATAGTCTGCCATACATTAAAAGCATGTACACTGTGCGTCATTAATGGCGTCCCTGGTAGAAGATAGAGCGAAGATCGACAGAGCGAGAATGGGGCAGCCAGCAGTGGCGAGGCAAGCCAGGTCCACGCGCAGAGGGGAAAGCCTTTCCATCGCTCTAGCTTCTACCAGGGACGCCATTAATGCCGCACAGTGTACATAATCTTCAGACGAAATTCCTACATTATTAGTTGCGAATAAAATGTTTGTTTAGGTGATGTCTTTTTTTTCTTAAGATTGTCTTTTAGTTGTTCCAACTATCAACGTATTCGTAAAGGAAAACATGTTTTTTAGTTCATAAATTAAACTCCTCTATACTGTTACAATGCACCATAATTAATTATTCAGCATCTTAAAGATATAAATTTAAATGAATCAATAAAATCAAAATTTCCAATTGTATCTTTGACGATCTTCGTGAAAGACATGTATCTCTCTTTGTTTACTGATAACATGTTCATTTAACACTCGAAGGATGTAATCCAGGAGTGTGAATCATAACCAAATAGGTTATCGAACTGAAACAGTACACGAATTCTTATAATTGAAATTGCACTCGTTGTGTGCGGTACCGCAATATTTACCTGTAATATGGAAATGATCACGATGCTTAATATCCTGTAATGCAAGTGATTTTTCACTAATTTTATCTCTTAGAGGGCCAGAAAATAATATATTGTCTTTAAATCAATCTCTAAAATGACATAGGCATTTATCGCACAGACTAGCACGACAGATGTATTTTAATATTTGTAAACTCAGTAACCGAGTTAGATTTCGAATTCAAGCAATTTGATAAACACTACTGTGCTCGAGAAATCATCAATATTTAAATAATCTTCATTCAAATATATTTTTATTTTTAATATAGGTAGATTAACTGTCTCTTTCCTCGATTTTTGTTGGCTTAAATATATTGGTAATATTTTACTGTCGCCCTTATTTCCATCGCGTGCTATACTGTAAACGTTAATTACCAAAGTACTCATCGTTTGAAATATTGGAATATCCTTTCAGCCAATAGAAAAACTTAAATTTTCATAGTTTAACACTGAATTGTGATGTGGATATGAACTGATTAAGTTTACATCATCTTTTGTAAGACACAAAATATCCATAAAGGACTAGAGATAACAAAAACGATCGCTTTTCGAATATTCACAACTGCTTTCTTATTCTGCACGTTTTTAGACAACTCGATTATTGTTAACAGACTACCATATATGAGTATATTATCTATTCACGTTCACTGCCTACTTTATAATTTCAAGTAATGACTAATCTGACTTCCTTTCTTGAAAGTCTTCAATTTTAGCCAGCAATTTTTCCTTTACATTTATGTTGAACCAATCATTAATATTCGGAATGTACAATAACTTTATTTTTATGATATCAAAGACCTCAGTTTCTTATATAATCTCACAGCTTTTCATAGCCCCGAATTTACAGGATAAAATGATGTTTGTTTTATCAAATTTCACGATATTTAATCGATAATTAACATACCATGTTGCTCTCTGTAATTTGAGTCTTCTTGAATGTTATTCGAGAAGATTCGGCTTTATCCACTTATTTGTTTCTTACATAGTTCATTATCGATATAATCTCTTACAATATTGAATATTGATATTGTTTTGAATAATTATATTTCGTGTAGTGATTTTTGAATAGTTATGAGTTGATTATATATTTTGTAATTATATGATTCTGTGATTACAGGATTATTTGATTATATGAAATAGAAAAATAAATGGAATACGTAACATTAATATTCCAATTGTGGTTAAAATTTTGCACATTCCAGAAGGCTGCCGTCTCGATACAAAACTCTGCGAGATAACGTTCAAGGTCAAAATAGTTTCCGTACGAGAAATAATTTTGCACAATTTAGTTGCCAAAGACGGCAAACCTCGAACCTGCACAAACTCTCACGGTTAGAAGCTTCGCGGAGTTAGAGCGGAAGGAAGTCGCCAAGGGTTGCAGAAACTTCAAGATACAATCGTATCACTTTGGATAACAATAATTCACTTGGAAACGCTAACGTTGCATAAAAATTCCACAAGAGCGAGTCACACTAACACTACGAGTGAGTCTTCTGGAAACGCTTCCTCAAATGAAAGTCAAACAAAGAACTCCAGAAAACCGAGCCAATTAAGGAGATAAATTTCATCTCGATTGACGATTCGTTCAAATACACTGCTGTTATGAAGCAAAATTTAAGTTTCTTTAAGGGGTCTTGTCGGTTTAAACGCTCGAAAAAGACAAAATTTGTTGGGAAGGTTTTCCATAAAAGCACTGACAGATATTGGTTTGATTTTTTGTCATAGATTAAGCTGTTTATTCCGTATAAAAATATATATTTTTTTTATTTTGGTACTTTTATTGCTTAGTAGGTTAATACTTTCGCAACGACGCCTCTTGATGGCGGCAAAAATTGCAGATCGTAAGTTGATCTGAAACAAAAATTTCAAACGGATTCTTAATCTGTTGGAATGTCACTATGGAAATGACTAGATTCAGTTTTTCATCTTCAAAATTTCTTATATTAAAAATCAGTAAACTGTTAAAAAATGGAATGAAAACTCCATTTTCCAGAGAGTGCCATTTTTTCAATTTTCAGTACAGGACTTATTATAGTCATTTCCATAGCGAAATTCCTTCAGATTAAGAATCCGTTTGAAATTTTTGTTTCAGATCAACTTACGACCTACAATTTTTTCTGCCGTTAGAAGGCGTCATAGCGAAAGTATTAACTTCAATCAAGTATTAACTTAAATCAATGACACAAACAAATTTGATGAAAAACCTTCCGCAAAAATTCTGTCTTTTTCGAGCGTCTAGATTGACAGGACCCCTTAATTTAAAGTCCCTATATTTTTAACCCAGAGAAGTTTTTAGATTCAGTGAATAACTCTGCATGGAGAATTATCGTTATCGCTGTAACTCTACACTTAAAGCTGGTACACACGGAGCGATTTTTATGGCCGTAGCCACTTTTTAAAATACATAGAATTGAATTAGCGCCCTCATGCGGAGTTGCAGCAATTGCGAACGTGGGCGACTGTGGTCCGGAGTGGCTCGCTTGTACAACTGGTGCGTTGCCCGAGCTACCAGGTGACTAGGTCACGTACCATTGTTTTGCATTGGTGAATGCAGACGAAGCCACAGTCGTCAGCCACTGTCGCCCGTCATAGGTCGATTTTGTTTTGTTTAAACCAAATCGCCATCTTGATTTTCACTGGACCACCTATGCTGTGCTCTGCATAAGCCACTGCAGTGGCCATGTAGTGGCTGTCATGAGCGATTAATGTGGTCAGTGGTTGTGGCGTGTATCAGCCACAAAGTGTGGTCCTGTATGCATCGGCTCTAAGATTCATATAAAAATTGTTTCATCGCTGTCGCCATTCAAAAATTCTCAGAATCGAATCATTTCTTTCTTTTGCAGGGCACTCTTAAACGTCTTAACCCTTAGCGTGCACACGGGGTCATTTTCACCCCAAAATTGTATGTAAACTTTATGGCTCCCCAGAAAAGTGTGCACACTAAAGGTTAAGGGATTGTTAACTGATTCCAATTAATATTTTTAAGTACGAAAATAGTATTATTAAATAAATGATTTCTAGAATTTGTTGGTATTATGAAGATTGTCATTACAAACCATAATACAACACCATACAACGATGCAATAAAATGCCATTCGAGAGGGCTGTCGGTTGTAGGAACGATCACGTTCGATTAAACAAGAAAACAAACCGTAGAACGCAAATTTCCTAGAATCCATCCCGAATTTCTGAAATGGAGGATCTTGATGATTAATATGACTTTTTTAATTTTAAATGTTTGTCTATATTGTTCTTTACGTAATTAAAAAAACTATAGACTTCGTGCCATGTACTCTTTACATTTGAAAATAATTTAGCAAATGTTAATAAATATCTACGTTCGTATAAGTAAGTAGAAATCTTTATGAAAATTATTTTACAAATCAGTTCTTTAATTTATTTTCAACGTTTCAGTAGGACGTAGAACATTAAAATAGATTATACCAGGACACAGAGGTTCAACATAAGTTGAGATTAAAAATGATAAGACATATAGATTTAAAGCAGGATATTAAAGTTGAAGAGAAGCAAAAGAGACTTTGTTTGAAACTTCGAGTTCCAATGTAGACTTAACATTTCAAATTGGGAAGTTTCAAGGCCGATGATGGATTCGAGGACAAAATAAATGGCCTGTACTGTCTCTAGATCGATTCTACAGGAAGAAGTTAAAAAAGAGAAGCAAGTGTCTCCGGTGTCCGCAGATTTGCAATTCATATTCGTCGTCAGATACAAGAACTTCGTTTATGGCACATAAACGTACCATCTCACTTTTCTTTTAAAATTACATTTAAAGGACCAAGTTCTGATTCAATTTTCTTTACGGCGAGGCTTATGATTGCTACAGGACTTAAACGAGGCTCAAGAACCATTATAGTGGAGTCATTAATGTAAAATTTCAAAGTCAAGGAGAGACTGACTCATTTGTCTTTGATGCGTTGATGTTTTATACCCACAGGTTGGAAGCTAGCTCACGAATCAAATAATTAGCAAACTAATACTCTAAAATTGTAGGCGCATATTCTATCAATGTACTTAGATAATTTATAAATTTTCGGCATATGCGCGTTCCCCATTACGAAATTCTAGTATAGTCAAGTTCTAGTATAGTCAAGTTCTAGTATAGTCAA
>JARPRG010000315.1:115873-127377 GCA_031001745.1 Hartigia nigra | reverse complement strand
TTCGGCATATGCGCGTTCCCCATTACGAAATTCTAGTATAGTCAAGTTCTAGTATAGTCAAGTTCTAGTATAGTCAATGTTTGGATTGGAGGACTAATAATGTAAGCACTTTACGAACCAACATTCGATGATAATAAGTAGATTGTTTGAATTAAGGTAATTACATAGGGATACTTCAGGAACTTAAAAAATTGATGAAACCTGAACTTTTTATACCGGCTAGTTAGAAAAATATTAATTACTAAAGTCATGTAAAATTCAGGTAGTTATGGATAAATGAACGCCTTCTTCTGCTAGAAGTCTTCAATTTACACAAAAGTTCGAAACTTAATATATAAATTAAAAACTGTCAGTAGAAACCTTGATATTTAAGACGCATGATATTAAAATTTTAACGTCCTGTACCATACAGTTATTGAATAATTAAGTTTAGAAAGTAGTAATGATGCGTCTATCTCCGTTGGGTGGTGTAGATTTGCACGCTCTGTCAGAATGTATACGTAATTTTTCAAAAAACGACGACCAACACGTTATTGATTCATTTTCTTAATTATTTGTCACGTTTGTACTTGACACTATACTTGCGGAAGGTAATTAAAATCTCATAACCACGTGCTGTAAAGTAAGTTAGGTTCCAATACCAACCATCGAAACTTTTATTAAGTTTGTATCATCTAGTATTAATCAGTCATAGTCTTTAACACACGTTTTATAGCATGATTAAGAATTTTTTAAACCTTTTTTTTTAATCGTTACATTGAATTCTGAAAATATTATTCAATGTATTTTTACACTTTCGGATTTAAAAAGATTACATATGGGTGGGTAGTTGACTTCAACTCACCTCTACCGAACTATAGTATAAGATGTATCTTAAGTCTTGCACTATAACGCTACGCTAACAAACGATATGGAGTTTTGTTCTTTTGAATTTTGTTCTCCTATAACGTCCGGAGCGGTTTTATAACGAAATTTAACGGAGCATTCTCGCCGTAGGAGATGACCATTATTCTTGTACGCTGCCATACCAGTCAGCCATATCAATAAATTCAATTACAGAGAAGTGCTTCTATATTGAAAACAACATTCCTGAACGGAAGAAACTACTATGAACTTTATTCGCACTCTCTGGTGATGTGTCTTACCGCGAATTCCATCCATGTGAAAAGAGACGAAGAAAGCATCAATACTTTACTGTAACTTGTGTCGAGTGTTTGTCGTGGAAAACTTTTTATCCTGAATATTGAAACTTTTGAAATTCGTAGTTATAAATTAGCAAAGTTTAACATTTTATATTAATAAATGGACATATAAAGTGAGGGATAAAAATATTCGTTCAAAAAGAAGGCTGAAAAGAAAGGAAGTATAAATTTCTAGGTTAATTTTTTGTTAAAACACGTATAATGATATGTTACACTTAATCCCGTAGTCATGCTTTTCTTTGATAGGATCTCTTAAGCTAAATGTACCTTTAACTAATCAGCAATCATAATTGTACCCTAAATCTGAATACTACATGATTCATGACACTTTTTGCTTGTGACACGCTATAACAGAAGTATGAGTATGGGTTCTAAACCCAAATATAGAATATTACACGTGTTTGAATATAAGCAAATGTTACACATGTTTAAACAATCATATTTTACCTAGAAATTTATAGTTGATTTTAATTTTTTTAATATAAAAGGCCCATCAATATTTTAACGGGGCTTCTCCCCAGGACGAAGTATTCAATATCATAGTAAATCCCCGGAATAGTATTTTATTCAAAGCGCGAATTGATGCTATTATTAGACACACCTGTGGGTGTAAGGTAAGTCAACATTTTATAGGATGCTGTTCTCACGTTACAACTTTTGCGTAATGCTCAACTCCAAGAAAACATCTTAATCCCTACTCCGTTACCCGATGGTTGTCTTGATGAAGAATTATTATTAGTATTATGAAATTCGAATGAAAGTGCAGACGAAGCGTGAATTCACTTATTTCATCTCACATACAAGCGTGCGGTAAAAAAAAGGGCTTGGAGTTACACATATCATAGAAGTGACGAATGTTCTGATCTCTGCCAAAGGATGCTAGGGGTGCCTTTAGTGCCTTTACATGGCTATTATTGTTTTTGTAAAATAAATCCAATCCCTGTGTGGATTTCTTTTCCGGTAGATAATCCTACTGTTTAGTAACTTCAGCAATTTCGTTGAATCTCCCTCTTCTGTTTTATTAGTGTTTTAGAGTTATAAAGTTTCCGATTCACGCCCCTGCAAAGTACGAGTTAGTATAGGAAACACAGTTGAGACTAATGTTCTGGCATACTTTCGGGTATACCTGACGCCCATTTCACATGGATTTTTTTCAAAGTTCTTCAATCATACAACTTGGGACTTAATATTTGTAAACATATTCCGTTGGGAATGTTCTTGAATTATATATTTACTCATAAATTTTCATTGTCAAGTTGCAGTACTAATATACAATATAAATTAATTATATTTATTAAAAGAATTTATAGATACATGTAGAGTTGTTTTGTGGATTTCAAAAGAATAGAATACGTTTAGAAAGTTTTACTATACCTGTGGTTATATTATAGATACTATATATTTATTCATCTTGGTAATATAAAATTCAATAGAATTAAGTACAATAAAGAATTTAAAAATAGATTGGAAGATGTTGAATTAATGACGTTCAAGTGCGGTATAATTTTTAAAATTAATCAGCAATAGAATGCAAAATCAAGCAACTGACGTGGAGAAATATCCGGGGAACGTCTCAAAAAAGATGCAAGCGCCAATACCGATTACAAAGGATTCAGCTCTTTAAATATATATTGGTTCTTCCAAAAAAAGGAACTGATATGGGTAGGACGTAGATGGATAGCTTGCATTGACTATTTAGATATACTTTTAAGAGCATTCTACATGCCCATGTCATGATTCCACACTACGTCAGAGACCAATCGAAGAGGGTTCAAGAGATCATTTGCTTTAGTCGATTCGACAATATATCAGCTTTTCCAAGGCATACATCACTGCCCGTTCGATTATATCTATTCCAGAGATATCGGAGCATGAGTTGACCAATTTTCTTATCGCTTGGATACCTTACACGTTTGTTGTCATACAGTAAAGTAGTCAAATAAAGATTTTATGTTGAGGGGAGTAATGGTTTCCCATTGCTTATTTAGAATCATGTGAATACTTGATATGTTAGTAATTTTTATATAATTCTTTTTTGAAAGTAACACAATTCGTGTTATACAGTTATGTCAATTTCTCGTTATTTTTTATTTTTATTACCAAATTACCATTTGAAATATTAAAATACATGATTTTAATCATTATATTGGACTCTCGTTACGCGGGTGCTTATAACTAAGTTGGTATTTCTTACAATTAATATTTTAGTAGATGCTTCAACGAGCATCGTTGAATTATGCAATAAGGAAAAACAAGCTTGAAAGTCAAGACTCTTTAGAACAGCAATTTGTGAAGGTACGAGGTGATTTTAGTACCCATAAAAAGGGAGAGCCGTGTAACGCGGCATTTCGATTTACAAGACAGATGGTTCTATGGCTTCAAATGACTTTTTCATGCAATAATAAGTTATATAACCCGCTCAGTGGTAAAATGTGCTTTCAAGGATTGCCCCTGATTTTGAATGTAAAAGAATCTCCGAAACTGGAAACCAATTATATCAATATTAAAATCAGTAAAACTGCGGCTTATCCAATTTAGTTCATATAAGTTGTTAGCTGGGTCTATTTCTGCGGCGTGTCAGTGCATTTCGATAAAAAAACTAACACTAAAGTTGAATTTGTACCTTTTAAGTTTTGCAAGCTAAAGCCAACATCGAACAATTCATGGAAAACTAAATTATAAAAAACATAGCACTCTGATATTTTCCCATAGATGTCGCTAGGTAGTAAAGCGTTATTTAGCGCACCATAGATTAAGCGTTCACACGCCACTATTTTAGCTAGTTGAACTTTTTAGCTAGTTTTTTTTCTGCACGGGCTATGATGTCAACAATTTGTAACGTGTTATGAGTTAGTTTTTGCCATTAAACTCCTTGTAGTGGGAAGAAATTTTCGCGAAATTAGATATTTCTTGTATTCCCGATGATTCTCTTACGGGTTCCATACTATATACAAAGTTGACATGGGAATATCCGATAGAACTTGGAATTCTGTACATTTTATATCATACAAGAATGATCAAATTCCTAATAATAAGGCTGCTGGGGTAAATTTTGGAGACAAAAAATGTTGAAATAAATTTCATTTGTTGCATCACCTAAAATTACATTCCAAACCATACAACCTTTGCCTGAAACATTTTTTTTTTTATTTCGCGCATTTCGGTACTAATGGATACGATTGAAAGTCATATTGCACATATAATATAAAAGAGGGTATTTCAGTAGTTTCACTGACTTAATAGTGGCTCCTACTAGTAGCAACCAGAATAGCAACGACGTAGATTTGCAAACGTTCGCCATTAAAATAGAGCCGTTTGTAAAATTGTAATTGAGTTCTATTTAATTTTGTTTCGGTGGAACAGATAAGGTTATTACTGTCGGGTTCTGACCGTGACGCTTCCGAGGTTAACCAAGATAAATTGATCCATCCGGGACCCTGGCGCCGTGGTGACCGGCTAGCTTACAATTTTGATTCCAAGCACTCTGGTGTTTTATCACCCTGGCACATTGCCCCGCTGACACCTTGACACCTTGATACTTTGTTCATGCACTTGATCGCGTATTTACACAATTACTTTCATTTCTCCATATCCGTCTAGGGTGCTGACACAACGCAGCAGCGATGACAAGATCATCAACTCCGTATAACGAAACGCCGAGCCAGCAACCAGCACTTTAATTAACTCCTCCTTCCAAGGGAGTCTGTTATTTTCTGATTTAATCTCAAAGCCGTAGCTAACCCGTAGTATGGATCTTAGGCATGTTTAAATCTGATTTCACTCTTAGTTTAAGCAATATCTGCATACTCCGGTAACTTTCACATTAATTATGAGGTTCTTCAAGAAATTAAAGAGACGTAAACATCAAACTAATTATATGCTTACAAAGGAGAACTGTATTGAACATTTGTGTAGGTGCATACTTTCACAAACAATGTTGGAAAAGACAAATCATCGCATTGAAAAATATTCAGAGAGAAATATTTGTAATCCGACTTACGTTATACGATCTCAATCTTATGCTAATGTTTCAATTCAAACAGTGTTTTTGTCAGTGCTTATCAGCAAATTCGTGGAATTTTTCTGCGTGACATCGCACTCTATTACAACGACCGTTGTGTAATAGTCATTTTTAATAAGATTCAATGAAACGTTGGACTATCTAGAGATCAAAATTTCTTCAGAAAGTTTAAATTGACTCATGTAATTAAACTATCGGTGTTATTCACATAATTTGTTTGAATTCGGAAATGTGTCCCTTTTAGTACTTTTTGTGTACAGGGTGCTCGAAAAATCATGGTACAATTGAAAAGCAGGTGATGCTTTTGTAGAAAATAAGATTTTTACAAATAAGTTTTTTAATTAAAGCAGCATTTTTTAAATAATGGCAGTCGAAGTTCGTTGCGCGTGCAGCCTGTCTAGCTGCTTTTCAAGTTACGGACCATATCGGTACTTCTGTAGTCACAAGACCCTAACATTACCTCTGAATTTGTGTTTATACTTTTTATTATCCATTTACGTATAATTGTAATAAGCAGGAAAGCAAATGCACAACTGGAGCAAATGAATTTATATATTTATATGAATTAATATTCTAACGAGATAGAACAAAATCAGATTTTTTCTTTAGATAATTATAATAATATTTTAATTATTTGAAACCTTTTTTACAATCATTCACAATCATAGTATTGAAAATTACTTAATTAATAATCTTTAACTAAAGTGATATTATAAAGATAGAGACAGAGAAAATCTTTTCTCTCCTCTCGCGTGGCGGATAAAATTGGACTACAGAAAAGTCCAGTTTTCTTCTGTTTGTTAAACATTGCGGGCAAAAACAGATCAGCTTTTTGAATAAATTAGGAGTAGTATTTTTGATGGAAGACAAAAACAGTCCAAATTTTTCGACTCGGAGATAAATATTATAAATTTAAGTTTACTTAATTCAATTATTAAAAGAAATTTATGAATTTTAAACTTTTAATTCGCTCAATTTCTGTCGAAAATGCAGTATCTCTGTCGCACTATCAATTGCTGTGTGCCTACCTTTCTTCGATGCACGAGGTCTGTGACATTTGGGGCTGGGAGGGGGGATTTTTGCCCGATTGGCGCCTGTCAGGTAGACAGCTGTTAAATGTTTCCTTTTTTTCCTTCAAAACAATTACTTAATTGCTTCTTGTTTGTTGTATGGATTTCAATAGTTGCACCACTAATCCAGTCGCTAAGCATACAACGATAGAAGTCATACTGCATATTCAATATGACAATAATGTTCGGCCCTGATGGCACCTTGGAGGACAGACGGCTTCGGTTTTCAACGGTAAGAGTGTCTCGGATAGCGAGGTTCTTCGACAGACGAGACTGTTACGTGTAAACCAATTTTATGAGGTTTCAAAGAGTCTGCAAGTCCTCGCTGACGAGACCGACACCCTTCTCGCGCATGGTGTAAGCGGAGAATCGAAAACCTTTGTCCAAAGGATCTTACGCACATGGGATCATGTAAACTACCCTTTCCCTCGAACCTCGAAATTTCGCCTACAAAGCGCGCAAATTAAATTTCAAAAGTTAGAATCAGGTCTCCGCAAAGGAAAGAACAATCAATTCACGGTAAATTCTTATAAAAAATTAACTATTCCATCACTCCTTATTTCTCACCAAAACAGTCGGCAGAGTTTACGTTCCTTTTCTGAAGCAATTAACATAATGTTCGAAATTGTAATTAATGTATTAAAACTAACTTCGTTACTTATAGCTACTTATTCATAGGTTTACTATACTATTATCATTACAAAGATTATTAAAAAGCTAAAGAAGCTTGCTAAGTTTTTTTTTTAGAAATTGATTTGTGTAATAATTTCATGAAGACATGTCTATTCGAAATATAATAATAATTATATATATACTCCATACCTTTGGATGATCGCGGACCGGAACTTGCACCCTAACGGCAACCTTGATTGGCTTGTCTCGTGTAATGTCAACCATTCTTCTTTCACTTCCATCGCAACCTCCACCCCCACCTCCGCGTATGCCTCCCCTTCCGCCTCCGCTGGAGTCTGAAAGATTAAGAGCACAATTCTATAAATAAAGAAAAACAATGAATACTACCATGCTTTACGTCTCTACAATGTCCATCGATCTTAATCGACACTATATTTAAAGCATTTTGATCGCAGTATTAGGATGCGTTTTATACATTTATTGGCTATACGTAGAATAATAAATGCAACTTCAAATTAAGTTAAGTTGTTATATTTTTTAATGACATGACTTTTTCAATACATTTTGATTTAAATCATTTTTTTACTTTCTAAACGTCTCAGTTTGATTAATAATCAAGTTACAAATATCTTTTAAAAAATACGCCAAAAAAAGGTTTTAAGGCTGACAAAATTCCTTAGGAACTCAAAAAAAAGACAATACATTTTTTGTTGTTACCGATAGTTCGAGCATTAATTTTTCACGTCATTTATTGAAGAAAGAAACTCATTTTCATTGGAACCGATCACCTGATCAAATTTTTCTACATTTCTGTTTTTTTTTTCTTTTCATTTCAAATAATCGACGAAGCATTGTCAATACCAATAATTGAATGTTTCCACATCCTCTTTCTGATATAAAAATTACAAATATAAAGTTCACCCATTAATAAATCACGAGTATTGCAAATTTTTTGGATAAATTGAAATCTGTACAAGAATCGTGATGCATTGTAAAGTTTTCAATATACAGCGACGCAAAAATTAAATAAAATGCATGAAACGTATAGGCTTTATATAAATGCACTGAGTAACTAGTATATTTTTTAGTTACAACACTTTCTCGATTGAAAAACGCTTTACTTTAACTCGATTACAGTATTTTACATTTTGTGTGTTACAATTGAAGACGTTAATAAAAGTTTTATTTATTTGAAAAGCTAATAAACAATTCATACTGAAACATAGTGGTATTTTGAAATACTATAAAGTTTATTTTATTTACTAAACTTTATAATATTTCAAAATACTATAAAGTTTTACTATAAAACACTTCATTAAACACTTGGATTTACAGTGTATACCTGATGCTCTAGTCTCTGGTGGATTTGGCTAGGTTGGAATACAGGAGACTATGAATATTCCTACGTATCTGATGTGATTTGCACGATAATAGCTTTGCTCGATAATTGTATACGCACCGTAGCTTTGTGCGGTATTGCTGGCGCTATTATGGTTTGCGCAGTGATTTTTATGCGGTTTAAGGTATAGTCGGTTCACAAGCAAAATAGCTTAAAGTGGCAGATGGAAGAATGCGATGCCAGTAGCAAGATTTCCAATTGCCAATGCTTTTTTGCCAAGGGTAATGTATGGCAAATCAATATAAAACCATTCATTATCTTTGGCAAAAGAGCACTGATAATTGAGAAATTTTATGACGACAGTCGCTAGCACGAAACACGTGTTTCCATCTGTTACTTTAAGCAATTTTACTCGTGGATCGATTATAGAATCTTTGAAACGTGCTCTATGTCACAAATAACAAGAATGCAACATCCCTTCTAAAATACATGTTGTTCGGTGGTTCCTCAAGTTGTATAACTTAATTTGATTTTAATCAAACGCAAGTCGTGATTTCACATCTCTGATAGATCTGTTAAAATGAGGTAAAAGAAGGTAGGATTTTTAAGTTCCTTTTTTTACGTACGAATTGTCATAAAAAATCTTGGTAGAACCAAATATTACGTAAGTACAAATCGAATAGATATTTCATATCTGTTCATTATTGTTCGGAATATTAATCTTTTCACTATAGTGTTCACAATACTACTATAAATATGAAGGAAGTGTCTTCAAAGAAAATTACTAAACATTCGATATTATAGATAATAAATTAAGGTAAAAAACAATATATTACTTAAAGTTAACCCGCTGAATACAACTTGTAAGAATTCGGAAAGTTGCTAACAAACTGACATTATTTAAATTATTTTTTTCAAAGTAAGATCCTTCAATGTTTTTCGATTTTACAAATAAAATGATCATACTTTTAAACTAAAATTTGAAACGTTTTGTGGTTACTCATGGGCTGACGTGCTCGAACTTCTTGAAGTAAACTTTATCACATTACCTCGACTATGGGTGCCGCCATAAGACTTTAGCAAACTTTAAGAGTCGAGGCTGCAGGTAAGCGTCATTTATGCACTTTAATTAGAGAGTGAGATTTTTCTTTTCTTCTCTAGTACAATTATCCTCTCGTTAACATGCCTTTGAGCAAGGTTTCAAAAAGTAAATTTCCGCAAAATCAGGTCATCTTTCGTAATAACGAAATGCAAGACGATTGTAAAAGGTGGTATTACTGGATCATCACCCTTTAATTCCAACTTCCAGTGACTTTGAAAGAATTAATTGTAAATCCTGATTATTCAAAACATTAAAGTCAGAGCATTGTTAGCCTATTAGAAATCGAAGAAATGGAGTCTCGCTGTTCGATTTATGTTCCATCTATTTGCCACGTTCACTAAATTCGCTACGTTTGTTGTATCCATGGTAAGACATTTGGATAGAAATACGAATTTGTACGAGGTTTGTCGCAATTTTGGATAATATTTGGTTGAATTTCTCGAATTATTCGCTCTTAGAAAGCAGGAATTTCCTTTGTTGATTTTTAAACAAACAAAAACGAGACTACCCTTGCATTCTTCTATTTCCCGCAAGTCTTATTATTTCTTCATCATTGTCATTCACATTACTGTCTCGCCTTACGGTACACATAATTTACCCTCGTTCCAGCTCTTTCAGAGTGGCATCAGAGGATTCAGGAGAAATGAATGGTGCTAACGAGTCTTCGCAAATCCCAATGCTCCACGCGGCCTAATAAATGACTCGTGAGGCAAATTAACGTGGAAGAGTTGGGTTAGGGTATTATGGTTTAACTTGCCGCAAGTATAAGTCTCTGTACTTCCTACGCGTAGGCCTTGTAAATCCTTAGGGTGTTCTTCGTTCCGCTCGGTCAGTGTACCTGCTACATTATATATGGAATTCCAACTCTCTAATTTCTCAGGAATACCGAAGAGTTTACTTAACGCTAGATTGATAGAAATGGATATAATCAAGTGCGAGATAACTCTAAAATTGCGACACGTCAATAATTTGGAATCGTTCATTAAGCATGGTAATATGATACTCTTCTATTGTGACGTATTCCGATCTTGTGTCGTGTTCAATTTTAAATTGATATTTACAACGCCTTCGTTTTTTCTTTTTTCTTTTCTCTTTCCTTTTTTCTTTGTTTTCCTTTTGCCTGTCTTCATAAAGGCACTATAGATATAGTTTAAGCAAAAAACTAACTCTAGATAGACAGTTGCAACTCCTTCGACAGTATTAGGTGCTTGAGTTCGTGAAAAGTATTTTTGCAAAGGATAATGATCTGAAGTATTTGAGTATTCTATATAGGGTCAAAATAGTATATGAATTAGAAATGATGATTTAAAATAGGTATGAACCGTTACGTAGCACTTTCGGCTTTCACATAAATGGACACCTTTGGGCTGTGTCGTGAGGCCTAATGGGTTATTGAACGTTTCGCGTGACGAAGGACTGATTTGGGTTAAAGAATTTGATGTATTTTCCATGAGAGAATGTTTCTTTCTTTTTAGTTCTGTAAGTCGATGCTAAAGGATTTAGTAAGAATTTCCATTTCTATGGGGTTCGAGAGACCCAGCCGCGAGTCTAAAGAAACGTTGATGAAGAGGAGATAGCGCGTTGGAATACACACCCTGGAGATTCAAATACACAGAAGAATCGGCGAGAGGCTTTGCGATTCGGAGAGCATTAGGGGATTGCAATGATGACAAGGAGTCGTACATAGAAGGAGCAGAAGTGAAAGAGATATGCGCTTCTTGAAGGCAACTCTGTAGTCGCTGGAACATTAAAAGATGTCAGGAACTTTGTCACTGGGATTTTCAAAACAATTGAAGAACTTGAGCGCTCGAACGAAGTTGTTCTACTTGCAAAATTTAATTGGGCTATGCGGTATATTAACCCCTTGGGCTGGGAACTAATTCAGAGATGCGCGTGCGAAAACGTTACATTGTAACTCGCCGTGAGAGGCCACTAGCGACGTGTACACTGTGCGGCATTAATGACGTCCCTGGTAGAAGCTAGAGGGAAGAGCTACGGAGCGAGAATAGGGCAGCCAGCAGTGGCGGGGCAAGCCAGGTCGACGTGTAGAGGGGGAAGCTTTTCCCGCCGGCTGGGACACCATTAATGTCAGGACTAGCAGCGAGCGAGAGAGTCTTATGGGGAACTCGCGCTGAAT
>JARPRG010000315.1:53139-68231 GCA_031001745.1 Hartigia nigra | reverse complement strand
TTGTGAGTAGCCGACGAAACTCACCGACACACTTACAAACACGCAATAATCCAGCGCTATGCAGAGCAGTGAGGATATAGCATTTTCCAGAATTTGTTCTCCCCTAATGCCCCATAGCGGTCACGCTGCGAGCGATGACCATGATACCTTTTATGCCCTCCTAATAGGATTTAACTTATATACAGCATGTTTTTTCCCTAAAATTGAAAGAATATTTTTGGTCATTGGCTATTTGTGGAACAAGAAATAAATAAATGATTTAACTCTTATCAGATATGGGTACGCCGTTCCATCCCTCTTTCGTCGCCCCATCAATTCAAAAATGTATATGAGAATATAAAACGAGAAACGATTAATAAAAAAAAATTTCACATTTTTTTATTTATAGAGAATATGCAGAAGAAGAAACGATAAATTAAGCCTTCGCATCAGTATCTGTGAGTGAATACGTATCTCATAAATGACGGCTTAGCGTAGATGCGATCGACATAAACGTCGATAACGTTCAAAGGGAAGTGTTCACCCGAGTCCCTTCTATAGAGAAGGATAAAAGGATGTGAAGCGAGTGGTGGAAATGGAGGTAGTGGAGATGTCGCCTCTTGCTAAAGCACCATTTACGATATCTAAGGGGAGAATCACATTGGCAAATGCGGTCATGTTTGCGATAGTATCGCCTTTGCTTGTGTCTACTTCCGAATGACTGATAATTATTTTCGATCACAGACCCACAACGAGCGACTCACAACTATTTTCGACTGTCAAAGAAGGAAACTCGTCTGTCTAGTAAAACATTAACTTTGAAAAATAAAACGATCTACAAGAAGAGCCTAAATAATTTGTATGCTTGTAATCGTATATAAATATTGCAAAAGTTAAATGGACTTCTCTTTGTCGTTCAAAAGACGTGTTTCAATAAAAATAGTCTCTGTGCAAAAATTATTCTATTAACTCTTTATAAGTTATATGAAAAGCATGTTCTTCGAAAATTGTACTATGTTACATCCTGTTCATGCGGTTATTTGAAACATGCAGAGTAAGAATCATTTTCCCTATCAGCGATGCTTTCCGAATACCGCTATACTTCATTAGTAAGACAATTTAGGGATAACCTGCGGTACTTTTACAGCTGTATAAGTATTAGCAACGGGAAATATTAAAAAAAAAACACAATTCATATTTAAATTGTAAGGGGCTCATAGACAGGGACAAGACACATATTAAAAAGATAATTATTATTTATTGAATAAAATACGTTTAATGTAGTTTATATGGAATAAACAATCGCGTCTAAACATGTAAATTGCTCGACATAACAACATATGAACATTCTATTAGAATTGCTTTTGAGAAACCCTCAACTTTTGGCAACGATGAATAATGGTCCCTGCGCATGTCAAAGACACTAATTGCTTCAACCTGTAAAAAGCAATGCTCGAGAAAGTCCCGCACGTAGCTGGAAGCTATTTGCTCTTTGTTAAGGTATGTTGACGTCAATTAACCTACGTGGCACTAGCCAGCGACCGGATGTTCTTCGAAGTATGAGAGACTTAGAAGGCAGACTTGGGTTTCTTTCGTTGCAAAGCGTCGCCACCCTATGTATTGTGCACCAGCCACGAAGAAGTCTCGTTACTTTTTGCTTGGTTCCGCTTTGCTCGGAGAAGACGCATCAGACTTTGAGGAATTGGATTGAGTGGAAAGTTTGCAACGGACTTTACACTCCAACACTCATAAAGAATTTACGAGACATGAAATCGAATACACTTGACTAACGCCTCAGCACACCTGAAATGTATTCCAGAAAGAACGCTCTCTTTTCATTTATGAGATTTCTTAATGCTCTCAAGCGACTATCATATAGTGAGCATCTTTTGCATCATTTGTATATTAGCGAATTGAACTCTCGAAATGTGTATGACAGCTTCTGGTTTTCGTCTTTATACTGTCCACCGACTATTCACAGCACCTGAAAGCGTGTTTCCCTTTAAGCTTCTAAAATATTTAAATGAAAGTCTAATTAATTCCAAATTGGATTGCGGCTCGATTAATCAGCGACAGTTATAATAATTTTAAATATTTGGAGCAATCGACGGGATATGGTAAGTGCTCGGCGGCTGGAAAGAATATGAAGCAGTTGCATAAAACTTTGCATCTTTGACAAAGCCTTATTTCTTCATTTATTAAGGAAAGAGTAAATAGATGCCTATAAAGACAAATAGAATTTTCATCTGCTTCACTTTCGATTGTTTCTATTCACACAAAACTCCTGATATTCGAACGCATCTTTCCATACGTCTTCACTCGCATTTTTTTTCCGTGACGCATAGTGCTAAACTCGTGGAAATTCTTCAACGCACCCAGCATTATTCAATATTCTTTATTACCCGTGTGCAGCTATTGCATATCGAATATGTAATCTTTGCTAAATGTTATTAGAATTGTGGAGGCTTAAAAGGACTGGGAAGATCATGCACTAAGCTAAACTACATCGAGTTCAATGAAACTATAGTTTAATGCTGCTGTATACATGCAGCAGCATATGACGATTAGCGCCTACATCAATTCTACAATTTTTTCCATCCATCAAATTGTTTTATCTTTCTATAACCATCATTAATTTTTGGATTTCGATACATTGCATAAAGAATGCAAAAAAAGTCACGATATTGTGAAACAGATTAAACATTTATATAATGTCTACTGTCTACGTATTATCTTTCGCTGTTTATACGATTACGTTTGCTTATATTTTGACTGGATACACGTTAATCGGAAAATTACTGTATCGATAGAATGTAGTTACTTTTTACATACATATTTGTTAATTTCGTTTAAGTTCTTACTCGATTTATTTTGCAGCAAAAATAAAGTCTAATTAAAAACTATAGTTGGTGAACCTTGACATCTTCTACAAATCATCTTTTTGAAGCCCGTTTGGGTTGAAGTGTATTTCTCTTTAAGGAGGTGTGGTTGGCAAAGGAGCATCACACTTTGCCATTTCAAATAAATGATCTACGATCGTAAAAATCAGGTCAGTGGATGAATAAGCAATTAAGAAATGTTTACTTTTCATCAGCGACGTAAAAGGATTATGATGTAATATTGATTGCCGGCCAAGACACAAGACTTTAACTTCGACCCACTTAATTAATTCTCTAGTAGTTGATATGTACCCGCCAAATCAATCAAATTTTCTTTTGTTATTTACTCCGCTGTACTACGATGCTTAACGTATTGCACTGGGAAGTGCAAGCAGCTCTCTTGAATTTCTAATCAGGAAATGGAAAATTTCACGGAATCGATGTATTACCTTTATCAAACTCGAGTGCACGCAGATTTCTGTCAGTTCCGCAATGAATGCAATGTCACTTTTGTAAGGAGTAATTTTGAAATAAAGGATTGAGATGCATGCAAAAATTTGGCATTAGCATCTTTAACGTTAAAAAATTGCTTGGATTTCGCACTTTCATTTGTTAATTATTTTATTATATAATTATTAATTATATTGGGAGCATATCATATAAGTAACAATGCAACTTGCACAAATTTGCATGCACTACGTTTACATGAGAATTTGTTATTAAATTTTTACAAATTACGATATTCCATTGTGAGGTTAGAAAGTATTTCTCAGTCCCTTAAACTAAATTTTGTATTCATGTAAAACGTAAAATAAAGTATGATTTTAAACATATTGAAATTTGCGATTAATCCACTCCATTCGTTAGATAAGATATTTAATGAGCTGATGATGGTAAACTATCCAGCAGAATTTCTTAGTGTAATATACAATAAGTAAGGACAAAGAAATCTTTTGGGATTTATAGTAATAGTGAAGTGGTTAACATTATATTGTAAATTATATTTAAAAATATGGACATGAAGAAAAGTTTATATTTGTTCTAAAAATAGCATCTAGATACATTACTTCTACACTATTCTCCCTGACGCAATATAGTAACAGATATTGAAGGTAGTTACGTCTGTTTCGTTGCACTATACCAAATAAAGCTACTTCAGTACCTAAAGTGTTTTAAAACGACGACGCTGCTCAGTCAGATACATATGTGTAAATTGTACATAGAATATTGCTGTTTCCAGATCACTGCATTTTCTATGTACAATGACTAAAAATTTATTCACTATCCTCACATATTTTCTTACGGAGAAATGTTCTTTCTGTCAGTATACAGCGAGCCTTTATTTGATATTTTCAATTTTATCGATTTTTCAAATAATACCGCATAAATTTTGTACACATAATATTAGAAATTTCTGTGCAAAAACAAATCAATAAAGTAAAAAAAAAATTTAATGGAATGATATTATGGAAGTATTCACATAGAACAAATCCTCCATATATATCTATAAGATATCTATCATATGCCTATGTATAAAAATCCTACAAAATGTCCCACAAGCGTATATGAAACATTTATGGTGTGGGTGATGGGAAAATGATTAGTTCGTAAATATTGTTCCATCAATTGACAAAATAAAAAAAATACAAAGGAACGCGACATGGCGCCAAATACTTAATACGAAAGTCAGATATAATTTCTAAATTCAATGCATTATCGCAATGAATAATAGTTGGACTCTGCAAAAGGGCTGTGATGGGTTCACCTATCGTTTATCTCTTTACTGAGAATGTAGAAATTTGTAAAACAGCGTTATGAAACTTATAAATCTTATTATTATTAACAAATATACACCATTTTTAAGTGACCTGATTCAAGGACCATACAGTCGTCTCTTGGTTTTGGGCTACCCTCGAGATTGTAGGAGAATAGAATTCTGAGAATTGAACTTTTCCCACTACTGCGCATCGACAAAAGAAAAATGGCTTAGATCCGGACTAAACTCTTATCTTGACTTAGAGTAGAGGGAAACATTCAAAATAAAAAGAGGTGAAGTGGCACAGAATCGAGTGACCTACAATCGAGGAACGATTTTGGATGCGTTTCGATATTCGTTCAAAGTGCCGTGAGCGTGGCTTTATCTGACTCTGTTGCATGCAGGTAAAGAGGGACATAACGATACTCGTAGTACTGACAGTGAATATCGGAAGGCATCCTTTAATATTCCAGAGCTTTCTACAAAGTAAAAACTGAAGGAAAGGGCTGGTCCACAGCAGTCCATTCGTTAAGGCTAAAAAACCAGCCATAAGAATGAAGCAATCGAGTGAGAACAGAAGCAAAAGTAAGGATTTGAAAATAGAATCTTCGAACTACTGAATTGTCTGCAGCTGTGACATTCGAATGTCTTCCAATCTCAAGAATCGACGACGTGTAAATCCCGGCAAGAACATCTGCGATGTAAAAAACGGGGCGCCAAGTGCGTATAGCGGTTTCAGGTACTAGGCACTGTTAGAAAAAATATGGTAATTTTAACATTTGTTGTATATAGGTCCACTTGGTATCCGAGTAGGATCACTATAAAACTTATGTTGTTTCAACATAAACCGGTAAAGTTACAGGTTAACATAAGAAATATGTTAGAAAATTAACACTAACGTTAAATTTTGTTTCTGTACTAATGACACATTTCAGGATTTGTTTCTACATTAAGGTGATATATTCAGGAATAAGTTTAAATGTTAAAGGGAATGAAATGAACTGTTAACTTAAAATTTCGTGTTAAATGTCAACTCAAACATTGTGTTGTATAATTAAAACAACACAAATTAGACATTTTTCTCCCGTTTAAACTTGGTGACATTTGTAACATATTGAAATTTTTGGATTTATGTGAAATGTTGTATTTAACCTTTTCTAACCACTTAACATAAATAGGTAATGTTAAATTGACTCGAAAGAAGAGTAAATTTTAGCACAAAAATTTCAACTCGTGAAAAATTTCGCATTTTCACAAATTATTTTCTACAATGTAATTACAAAAAGTTTCAAAATTAATATTTGGTGCAAAGTTTTATTCCATGAAAGATGTAACGCCTTGCACTGTAACTACAATAAACAGTTATTTGTTGGTGTAAATATACGTCATTTAATTCTTTTTTACATTAGAAATTTGTTTTTCTGAGATTTCGCTATTTTTTGCAAATTTTCTTGTGTAAAGCTTGTAATAATCACAAATCCATCTTCATTAGCATTAGTCCGGATTACATTATGGTCCTTCATTATTTGTGAGGAATTTTAAACTAAATTATATTATATATATTAGATATAGGTTGTTTTCTGGAGTCAAGGGTGCAGCCAAAAAATGGCAAAGGGTTGAAAATTGAAATTTATCAGATGATATATTTTTATAATGCATAAAGAGCAGTTTCCAAACAATTAAACCTAAAATAAAATGTGTATACAAAGTGGTGGTTTTTTCAGAAGGGGTGGTCCAATTTAATTGTGATTAGGCACTTTTAACAGCTCTTAAATAGCCGAAAAATATTATGTATGAGGTTATCATTACAGACAAAGGAGAACGAATGTTCGAACGATCGAACTCATCCTTAAAGGGATAAGCCCTAAAATGAAATATGGGGTCCTCAATTATTTCTAAATAAGCCTTAAGTTATGCCATTGTCTCAGTTAAAAAAAATTGAATGTGGTGGGCCCAGCTTATTTCACATACGAGAATGTCCATGGAAGCATAAAGGATATATACACACACACATAGACATATGGATGGGTATTACACACGAATGTCGATTCTGCTTGTAGTGCGAGCTAAAGGCTATTCTATACTGTTGTGAAGGCAGTCTTATGCCAGCTAAAAATTCGGTATGAAGGGTGGCTTAACGCGCAAAATCCATTCCATTGTCTTATGCATATTCTAACTTCTTTTATAGACATTTCATGAATGAGTTGACCGATTTATTTAATCCTTGACTCAAATCAAAGAGTTTTGTCTCTACAATAGAAAATGTGCTTTGGATTTTGCTAAACGTGTAGTAATATTGAGAAAACAATTTTTCTTTTTTGAAACCGTCGCTCCAGTGATTGAATTGCTGTATTCTAACTCTGGTCATCTCGCCGCCGCTACGCTGTACGTATTTGGTACAAGTCTCTTGATATACGAGACCAAATCAAAGAGATTTAGCTTTTCTTTTGGTATTTTATTCGTTGAATTTTGCGACGAATGAGGTAATTATCTCAAAGGTCCGAAAATAAAGTATCCCTGTTTTGATAAAAGTTCGCAGAATGACGTGTGATAGTATATTGTGGCCTTTACCATATTAATGAAAAGTAATATCCAATTTAGTTAATTAATAAAATAGAACATAATATTATTAAATGGCAAAAAGTTACCATTAAAGAAATGCATATCTTACTCATTAGACAAACAAAGACATGTTAAAAATCGATATCCTTCTCCGGTCATAGTAAAATCATGGTAAAAAAAAATCATTAGGTCGAAATAGTCAGCTCTGTGCCGCCGGCCATGTCACCTCTACTATTTTTTAAAATTGTTCTGTAAAAGTGTCTTTATAGCGATATAAAAATAAATGCCTTAAAATAGAATACAATTGTTAAAAAAATTGCGAAAATTACTCTTGTTTTTCAAGTGAGTTTCTAGCTATTCCCCCTTAATATGTAAAGATATGTAAATTGTAAAGATACAATTATTATCTATCAAGTCAAGTATGTTTTCCTTGCAATAAGTGTGCACTATAAATAAAAAGGAAGAGACCGATAATAATGGTGAGGTTCCCTGAGATTACGCAAATGCATCGTCTAGTAAAAGCTTTTCCTATAGAAAGTGCATCATGTACCTTCCTCTCAATTTTTCATTAGAACTACACTTTTGTAAGCATTTGCAAGCATGTCTTCACTTAATATCATTCCCTTCAACTCCTTAACATTCAATGGCGCCCATAATAATGCCAATACATGTTACTATCGACGTCGCATAGTAACGTAACCAATGCAATATCTCTCAGACGAGTGGAGCTGTTACTCTGTTCTCTATATCTGTGTATTATAGTATACAGTGATAAAAGCGTTCACAAAACTCCAGATAAACTGCTTATTCCGCCAAAAATACGTTTGCAATATTATTTCCGCGATATGATATTTTGAGGATTTCCTCTTTATGCTTATATCTCAGCAAATATAATGATTTTTAGTTCAAAATGGAAATCCGTTCTAATATCAAAAGACTGAGAAAGTATTTTGGAGTTTCGGAACGCTCTGTAAGCTGCTTGTTCCGCTCTCCGGAAGAAGCTTAACTAACATATTTTAGTATGATGGTCACGGAGAAGTTTTCTTCATCAAAAATAGAAAAATACCTGTTTAAGCGTTTTTAACTTTCTACATTACAATTTTTAAGTAATTCATATTCAAAATTGCAACTATTAGCCTATCAGCGTTTGAATTTGACAGTCTTAGATATGATGCCGCCCTCCCCTTTAATATTGCTTGTTGCCCTAGCTATTAGTCCGCATACTCGTATTTTTTAAAACCTTGTTTAACACCCATACAACCTGCTTCTTTATTATCGATTGAAGTCGTAAGCAAATAATTAAAATACATTCCGAAAAGCCGCATAGCAATTAATTCTATTACAAATCACAGATCTATGGAGGTTAGTGACGTTAAAAAAGTTAATACGAGTAAAAGGGACAATGGCTAAGGTAGCAAGCAGTAGAAAATAAGACGTAGTATTCTGTTCCCGTTAATAATTGCAAACGTTAATGATAAGTGTGCTAAAATTTTGAATGTAAAAATTAAAAATTTTTAAACACCTGTAATTATTTTTTATGAAAATTTCAAAGCTGTATCCTTGTATGGTTAGACGAAACACTGCATAATTTTGATAAAGTATTTTTCCGGAAATCTGATAATATCGTCTTGTTAAATAATATGCTTTAAAATCGCAGAACGGACATTAAAAACTTGCACTCACTTATTTATAAAAAAAAGTATTGAAGATGCCGTAGGGACTCGTCCGCAGTTTCATTTATGCACTACAGATATGAAGGTAGGTATAGTGACTAGGATACGTAGTTACAGGCAGGCAGAAGTACAACCCAAAAGTTAATGGCAGACATCGAACTTCGTTTAACTTGGTCAATTCCCGAGGGCTTGCGCCGTGCAAACGATGGGCATAATATTAAATTAAACGAATCTTGAAAGTATCCCCCGTGTATCAAATAAAAAATTAGGTTAAGTAAGGGTGGGTAGGTAACCAGTGGCATCGAAGAGATTCAATTAATTTGATGGATACACTTATCGAAACATCGACCTCTGCTAGATTCTACTGGAAACGTCAGTCGGCTGTCAAATAGATCTATAAATTCAATCCCGCTTACATGTATCCTTTTTTGGCACACTCCTCTTCCTTATCAACTGTCTCCCTCCTCTTCATCCTTCACCCTAACTTTTCTAGTACCACCTTGCTACTTTCCTACTTTTCCATCTTACCTGCCTACCTCCATTCCTAGAATAAGTACTTCTATATTCGAGTCAGATCCTATCATGATACGCCTACCCGAGTGAACTAACTTTAGTAGCGAATCCTTAAATCGATCCGTTCCCAAGTCTCGTATTATTTTTATCTGAAATTTATTCGATGAAATGATTTCTCGAACGAACGAAATATAAAATATTTGATAATCATAATCAGAGAAAAGTCATTGCTAATCTGTTACATTCATTTCCACCTACAATGAATAGTAATTGTCTAACTAATAATTCGTAATAAGAATCTCTTGAATCTATTATGTGAACATGAAATAGCCTAGCGTCAAATCAGTATTTAATGAATCGTTGCAAACGATATGTGATCATAAGAATGGAAAGGGTCTACACCTTGAAATTTCCTTAAAATTATTTGACAGATACGTGTTGTGAATAATTAATGATATAAATTTTTACCGCAAGTTCAAGAAATTACTGAAATGTCGTACCCAATTCAACATCAGAAGATGAAATCAATTTTTCAAATAATATTTCAGATATCTTCCCTGGTATTAGGTCATTGTATTTGATAACTATACCTACATATTCTTCGTACGGTATACATACCATAACTTAAGATTGCATAAAAATTCAACAATCAACAATTAGTGATTATCAAAAATTCGAATAATCAACTGTCAAGTTATTATTTCTTTAAGTATGGACGATTCAATCAACAAGTACAATGAGTCATTCAATCACGTGTAGTATCTGTTTATATTTGAACACGTATAATATTTTATATTCGTTTATGATAGATTCCAAGTGTAACATACCATCACGCCTATTTGAATTTAAAAAAAATAATCTAGCGATTTACAGTTCGTTTTAATTCGGCGTTTTACATGCGCAATTATAGAAATAACAGTTCGATATCATTACGACATCTCACGTAAGCTTTTTCAACCATTCATTAAACGCCACTGACAATGACTGTTCAACCGCCTGAAAGCTTATTGCATATATTGAAACAGTATGCTTACCAAAAATAAATCTTTAAATAATCTGCGACATAACTAAAAAAGGGCTAGGAATGTTTGCAAAGTGAATAAAGCTGTGTCAATAATGTCGAAGATAATGATCTAGACTTCAAAATACACCTAAAAAAAATGTAATTAGCGCTCAATTAAAATATTTCCCTAGAAATCTCGAGTATAATCGCTAGAGATAAACAGAAGCGTAATCAAACGGTCGTGAACATAAACATAAACGCACTGTCGATTCCTTTCAATCCGTAAATTTGCCATTCTGTTGACAGACTACTACATGCACCTATATCCACAAAGTACACTCGATATACGGAATGCAAGTACAGCTGATACATATGATATCGCATAGGATAGGTAGTCTATTTATTATCTATATATATTTGCTATAGTGTTGTACAGTCTGTATATGACTATTACAAATTACCGTGTTTCGTGTACGTAGGATAGTGAGGATGATGTGCGTGTTGCGTTCCACCGATCTCGTTTTCTTCCTCGCCAAGATCCATCTTCATATACTTTCCACTCGCGATGGCCACTGAACTACACTTGTTTGTTGGACCCTTCTGCACTCGATTCACTTCGGTCTGATGCGCTGCAGGATTTTTTAAATTATCATTAAACACGAACGAATATTCTTAAACCTTAATTTAACTTGCACTGTCACACCGGTCGAAAAGATGCACACTCCGATATGGATCACTGATTATCGTATCTATCACTTGATTGGCCGATTTGTCAAGCGCGAAACTAGATGAATTTCGAAAGACGGTCTTTCGCGCGATTGAAAGTTATTCCGAAGTCGCGTGTATGAAACGGGACTATTTAATCTGTAGCATACTATTAATTTTCCCGTGCTTTATTATTATAGAGCAGATTATACACTGAAACGGATGGTGCAAACGAATAATCACGCTCTCAAGATATTTATAGCAATTCCAGTTGTCTGATTCCAACTGTTCTATTCCAGAAGTTCACCGAGAAATCAATGGCCGAGATGATCCCACCACGCGAAATATTAATGGAAACTGTTTCGCACTTTTGGCGCTTACGGGCTGCGTTCACCCGCCGACGTCTTCGATAATAAAAATCGTGCGTTCGTACTACGTAATGTCGACTCGTCGCCTGCACGTACAACCTGCTGCGACGGTTGTGCGGGTGAGACTGAAGCGTCGGGACGCTCAGCGTCCTTTGCTCGAATCAACGGCGCCACTGTCGTCCTCGATACCGTCGTCGTCGTAGCTATTGCTGCCGTTGTCGATGTCACATAGCCAAAGTTATAGTAACAATCGTAGATACAGGCTGAACCATACGAATTTGTAATAATCTTTCAATAATGTCGCATTCATATATACAGGACTATTCACGACAAAGTTAGACGCGAATGAACGATTTCATTAATCGAGGCAGTGCCATCTCGTTAAACAAATAAAAGAATGTGAAATTGGTGATATACATAATCTTATGACGTTGACTTTCATTATGTTGATAATGCCACACTGCTCTCATTGATGGAATCACCGCTTTGCGGACAACTTCAGCTGGTGCGTTTGCCGTAAATAACCCTTTATATTTGAATGATAGATATACCCATATATTGCTCACCACATGATACATGACATAAAATGTTTAATGAATTACTTAAGTAAATTCAATTTAACTGCAGCGATCCTTATTCATCACATCTTACTTTTTAGGCACGACTAAATGCGCGGATGGTCTTATACAGTAACCACTTCGCTGGCGGCGACGGATTTCTACGCGCAGCACCCGATGACCTAATCTGGTGAAAAACGCAAAAAATTCGTTAAAATATCGAAGCACCTCATTTTTTTGTACACTCCACTTTACTTTTTAAAACATGGTATGTTTATGTGTTCGAGGTCAAGGAACATGAATATGAAGTTAGAATTTTTGTTTTTAATTAGAAACCAGTACAATCGATTTAATACCTACATAAAATATATTTATTTCTACTTTTTTATTTGTCATACATTTTAACGAAAATAATTTCCTGAGTTCAGGTGTTCACAAGTTTGGACCATCACGTGCTTGACGCAGAAATATGTCGTCATCAGCGAAGTGGTTAATCATCGCAAAAAAAGGATATATGTATGTGTATGTATATACACGGCCAAAAACATCTGCATCTGAAAATGCAGACTAACCGCTACACCGATCGACTTGAAATGTATACGAGAAATGAAGCTGCGCATGTAGATGCCACAGTAACATTTGCAGATTTTTAGCACTTTCCGTTTCAGAACGATGTCTGCGCTAAATCTGAAGCTTAGTGTCATACGTTTATTTCAAAAGTTCAGGGTAAAACACAACTAATCAGGAAGAAATTTACAGAAAAAATTAACAGGAAATGGATGGATCAATAACATTTGTAAATGCTGAACGCTTTCTGGTAAACTCTGGCGATTTTTTGTGATCTCGGTTCACCATATTAGAGCCATCATTTAAAATTTTTGTCTTTTGACTTTAGATTCGAAATCAGCAACTTCAAAAAGCCGTCAGTACTTATTAATTTTCAAAGAAATTCGCCTAATTTTTATAATAGCGATTTGCCATTTTGAATTTTGAAAAATTTCAAATCTTTAGAAAGAAAAATGTACGATTCAAAGGGTTAAAAACAAATACATATACTTCATGTAATTTTGCAAATTTGCGTTCTAGGTTATATATCTTTTTACACGGTATTTGTACAACATATTCCACAAATTAATATTATTTAAAAATGCCTTATCCTCATTCATTTAAATAATTATACTTTTTCAAACCACCACAAATAACATGTATTTTTCTCGATATTTCAGTGTCTACTTTTAAAACCTAAAATGACATTTTTTAAATCCAAAAATAAAAAAATTTGTTTGAGCGTCTTTTTGCGAGTTTTGATTACCTGCCAACATTTGTTTTACCGCCATATTTCTTAAAGTCCAACAAATCGACCGCATGCCTTATTTTTTAAAATACAAGAATTTATGAGGAAACGGCAATGATTGAAATTTGTAGAGTCAAAAATACTCCAGTATGTAATTAATGATCGAATGCAGAAGTGTGTAGTTCTAGGGCTAACATCGTTAGCGCCGCTTCAGATTAATATAATGGATTCAATATAATGGATATCATGGAATTCAATATAATGGATTGGTGCAGGTTTTCGATTCTTCTCAAAATAATGTCATCAAAAGATTTTAAAAAATAGAAATAAAAACAATCTGAAAAATAAGATAGAAAATAGATTTTCCACAGTCTTTGGTCCATCTTGTAGATACACGATTTCTTTTCAAACAATAAGCAGGTAGTACGGCGTTTTTAATTACCTTCAGCTACGGTCTGACACAGTATGACTAATTGAAAACTAAGATTATATCAAGCCCTTATAAAACAAGTTTTTATTACGAACTTAACTGAAATATTAATCAATTAATAAAATTTAGAAAAACGTTTTTCACTGCATTCTAAGTAAAAGTAAAATTATTTCTATACGAATACGATTAATGCTGATTGTAAGTTAAAATACGCAATAAAGTATTTAAAAGAGATTAATAACAAGGGCAAAGTAAAGGAACAGTAACGGTCAATCTATTTTCATCATAAATGAGAAAGCTGGCGTGAACATCTGTTCCAAGTGTGGAGAGTTTCAGCCTCTAGAGTCGGTTTAGAATTAGTCCTGTCTCAGAAAGGATGTGTCCTAAACAGAGCTGCACACAAAGCATGCATGTTTATTTCCGAAAAGTCTCTGTGGTTCAAGTATGTACCAAGTTCTGTATATCCATACATATACGACTCATTGTCGGTTCTTGAGTCAATCGAGTTAAGGCGAACATAAGCGCAGAATGCAAAGACAAAGGATTTTCCCAACATTCGCAGAACGTTGCGTATATTTCATTCAACAAACCCGGGTTACTTACAGAAGTTTCACCAGGAATAATTCAGACAGAGGGTTCGATCGATATGATATCGCATTTTACTCTTATGATATCCCAAAGATGAATCCTTTCGATTCAACATCAATTAACTGAAAATTTCCAAAAAATCAAGACTCAGCATAAATATTCGAAAGATCTATCTAAATTCTTTAAAATAAAAATATTTCATTTTAAGTCATTTGAGTGAAACGTGAGAAAAAAATAGTTAATCTTACAATTAGATAGTACTGTATAAGCTTTCTAGCCCTCCGATAGAGAATTTTTCATTACCACAAAATTGTTTTATGATACACTGTAAAATTGCCGATGTTAAAATTAAAACTGAAGTGGTGTGTCCGTACTTATTTCAGTGTAAATCAAATGTTAATTGGATAGTTAAAAAAAAAAACAATATTATTGGACTACTACTTTAACACTGTTACATAAATAAATTAATACAGATTTAGTAATATTAATTATCAATACGCGGTCGGCATAAATGCTCAAACCAGAACAATATTGACGTAAAGGCAATGCAACACTGAATAATGTAGATATACACCGTGAGTGAGAGTAGATGAAACAATAATATATTTGTATACAAGAAAAGGAAAAAATTCAGAAATATTTGACCTCTGTATTGTGAACTTGAATATTATTGTTGTTAATTTAACAAAATTTAATTTAAGTAAATGTGTCTTACTGGTTGTGGCTACGTGACTAAATCTAATTTACTGGCTGCAATTAACTCTTTATAGTCGATTATAGGCCAG